>CAEMYA010002120.1:76143-90005 GCA_903131615.1 Diplodus sargus
GTTCGTTTAGGTTTTTTTTTTTTGTTTGTGCCTACATGTATGTAAACTTTATTGACTGTCACTCAGTTGGCCATTGTATATTTTGTGTGTCAGCGGTTTGTTTTGTTCTCAGCTGGGTTATTGTAACTAGGTGTGAGAGGATAAGACGTGTTGCCAGTCAGAGTTCGACAAGATAAAAGGAGTTTCGAGCATCTCGTCAGAATTAAAAACTGCTGAGTGCAGGAACCAATTGTGCGTGCGTGTGTGTGTGTGTGTGTGTGTGTGTGTGTGTCTGGATTACGGCATTGACACAATGTGATGATGTATAGTGAGACAGCTCATAGCTCCTTTCATGGGTGATTAGGCTTGGAGGTGGGAGGATTTCTGGGTAATCTATGCATTTTGGGCCTGAGATCAAAGCCAAAATAGAGCTGTGGTAGCCCAGACTGAGTCAAACAAGACAGCCTAGTTCACCAAGGTGAAGTTAAAACAAGAAGGCAACACACAAAATGTGAGTGATTACAAGTTAAAAGGGACAAAAGCAATGCAAAGAAAGACAAAAATAAAAGAGTAAAATCAATAAAGGACGATCACATCAGAGGAGATGTGAGGAAAGCAGATAAATAGATTAAGAAAAGTAAAAAGACTAAAAGGTAATAAATGAATTAACAATGAACAAAAGCAGAAAAGATGGCGAGAAAAAGAGGAATTTGAAACAGATGTATAGATAAAGAACAGTAAAATGAATCACTCATTTATTGTTGTTATTCTCCCTAAATTCTTATTTGATTTTATATGAAGAGTCATGTGAAGTTGTTATAGACTTTTCTGTAGGTCGACCTTCATCCTCAGTAACATTAGTTTAAAGTAGACGAGGGATTTTCTGCTTAACGGAAGTTTAATATCTTAATGTGTTTTTGTTCTGCAGCTCCTGCAGGTTCATCTAACAGCAGAGGGGCGACGCAGGCCGCGCCGAAGAAAAATGGCGTGAGGAACGGCGGTGCGGGAGGACCGATGAGGGCGAAAGACGACGAGTGCTTCGGAGACGGGACCGATGAGGACCTGGACACGGACTTCGACTTCGAGGGAAACCTGGCGCTGTTCGACAAAGCCGCAGTCTTCTCCCAGATTGAAGGCACCAACAACCACAGCAACAGGACGCAGCATCACAGCACGCAGGGCGAACAGAAGCCCGTCTCCTATCGCCACGATGAGAATATTCTGCAGGGGAAACCCGTCATATTCAGACAGATCACAGTGCCCCAGCATGGAGGCAAAGAGTACTGTACAGGTGAGGACAGAATACATGTGCATACTTATACAAACACTCACTCATCAGTAGGAGCATTGTTTATGTACTTACGGCCTCTAATGTTGCTCCAGATTCCTTGATTTAGTTTTGTCCGTAATTACGGCAGCAACAAACCTTTCAGAAATATTGAAACTGCTAATTTGGGATGACGATTAACTCATGTGGTGTTTTAGAGCAACTTGCTTGACGATGAAACGTCCAACAAGAAATACGTGCTGTCGCTGAATCTCTCATGGCTGATGGAGAACATCACAACGTTTACAACACTGATAAAAAAGGGTAAAGAAATATTGAATCTGTTGTAGTTTACTAGCGCCACATATGACTCCCTTAAAGGACATCTGGTGATATTTTATATTTTGATAAAATATAACGTAAATGCCATGAAGAGACCACGACAAGTGGCGTCTGTGTTCCTCAACAAATAAGAGAAACCTTTTATTGATTTCTTTCCCTTCTGGGAAATTCGGTTGCAGTATTTACTGTATCTACTGTTTGAGTAACATTATGTAACATTTGCTTAAAAAAGTACAGCGCCAAGCTGTTTTAGAAAATGACTAGACAAAACACATGTACATTTTCAGGAGGAGCCAATTCCAATTTAAAGATTAGCAGTTAAAAACTATTTCACTGTGTTCCTGCCATGTTTTTTATGAAGCCCATCTATCACAATACTGTTGTGTAAGAGAACAACGTGTGTGCCAAGACTTTGTCATGTCAGGATTTGTGTTAATGATACGAGGAAAGAAAACAATAATTCCAGAGGAAGATCTTTTGGACCCACCTGTACACCTGCTACGCTGTCCTGTGCTTGTAGCTGCATTCACCATAATCTTCTGGCACATGACATAGTTAACATTGTGTCTCTCTGTACTGGGAAATGCCTGCAGATAAAACGAATTCCCTCTGTGGGCCGTTTTTTTTTTTATCAGAGAGCATGTCAGCGTTGTGACCACAGTGTTTGTCTTGGAAGGAGACATTTTTTTCCACTGTGTTTAAACTTTGACCAGAAGCACCATCAGTTTATGTAACATCACTGTTCTGCACCGCAGTTGCAGCTCTCTGCGAGTATTCTAAACTTTTACATTTGATCCTGATCACAACACGGAGAAGCTCTCGCTGAGGAATGTGCTGCGGCTTCTCTTCTGTTGGACACAATGCCCAAAACAGCGTGCGCTGTAAAGGGAGGCCACAGCGGATGCATGGCTTTGTCCCACTGGCCAGTGAGAGGTCACCTTGGGGCAGACAGAGGGTGGAGGTGACTTTTGAACCCCTCCCACACACAATCAGTAACCCCACAGAGATGATGCACCCATCCTCTCTCATACTTGAGCTCACTCTAGGAACCGGAGTGTTGCATAACTGGAAGATATAGACAGAAGATAAGTGAATGGCATGCTCACATGGGCCCTGGAGTCCACAATGTGAGAGAAACAGCGGAGTCAGTGCAGTGAGAAGGTGGAGGGTGGGTGGTAATGGAGATTGTGGGTTATATTAGCGCTCTAAAATCCACCTTTTTTCCTGTTGGTTGTCAGAATTGACAATAGCAAACAATGTTATTGTTTCAGTAAATTTCCCTCGAGTAGCTTCAGCTCCTCTGCACCGTATCTCGCCTGTCCTGAAGAATAATAGGACTAGGTTGACTGGAACAAACTATAGGAGTTCAGTCGCTTATTCCCCAGGCCGTGGAGGCGACAGGTCGGTTGTAGCAGTGATGGTGTTTCTAGGATTTTCCACCCGAGCCTGTAGCTGATTGTTGACACACAGCGCTGCCCCAGTAGGAGCAGCTGTCTACCAGCCAGCAGCCAGCTGCCAAAGCAGAGCCTTCTTTTTGTTACCGTGCAGGCAGATCTGCTTCCCAGGGCTGTCATCATAATCCCCATCCTCTGCACTCTGTAATTAGCATGCCGCCGCACAGCCTTACATAAACAGCACCTCTGAAAGCAGGAAGAAACCGCAGTGCTGTTGACCTGGAATCTCTGCCAGTAAACAGATAAATCAACAATACTGGAACAGAGGGAAGAAAAACAAAGTGCTGAGGTGTATAGTAGGGTTGCCATAACGCGCCGTCATGGAGGTTTGACAGGCCTGTTTCTTTAGACTATTGTTTATTGTATAGCTGCAGTCTGTGTAGGTTTGGTTCTGCTATTGTCTTGCTTTCCTTGGGTGTGATTGACTCCAGGTGTGCAGTAAAACCTCAGTGCAAACAAGCCCGGCCGCAACACAAACTGCAGCCAAGCCAACAGTTGGTTGGTTTTCCAGGTTTTTGTTTACTGACTTATTCATTCATTTATTTACCCGATGCAGACGTAGAAACTTGATGTTATCATTCCATTGATCTTGAAAAGGAGGTTAAGCTGCATGACGCATAGAAAACCCGCGCCCATATTTATACATCGTAAATACCGATGGTGGCAGGTGTAGTTAATCATCCAAACTGCCCTGAATCATAAACATTCAAAGCACTTTCAAACAACTTCATACTCACCAGATTACACAGGAAAAAATATATCCGAAATGAGAGAAACATTCTCTTGTCCTCTGTGATCTCACTACTGACTCACTACTGCTTCTATTACTTAAACTCCATCATTTTTTTATACATACAGGTGCGTGAGATCATAAATTCCTGGAAAAAAGATTTTCTTAAATCCTCTACACTGTGGATCAGCTGTACTCACTTAACTTGCAACATTACAAATGAAACGTTTGCTTCATTAGATAAAAATCAGAATTTGCACCTGTCAGTCAGTGCGTTTACATAACACTCAAGAAAACTGAATTACTGGGTTAGTCCGATGATCGGATTTTTAAGATGCATGTATACACCTTAGTCTGATTAAATCGGACCGGATTAGATTTCTCATAGTCGGATTAAAACACCTAGATTATTCTATAGATAGTCGCATTACTCGTGCATGTATACATTCTATCAGATTGGATTCGGATTTTGCGTTCTGCGCAGGCTCGAGATTTTTTTCCCGGGACCGTGAGACGGAAGTAGAAGGATGGTGGCGGCTGCGTCTTTCCTCCGAAATTACCGCAAGCAAGAACGCCATTGTGCGTCTAGTTTGTGTTATTATCATGTGCACCATATACGAAATGTACAAAGATGTAGCTTCGTCTTGCTCTTCGTACGCCATCTTTCTTGAATGCCGAGGCAGAGTTTGTTGTTGCTGGTGATGTAAAGAGGTCAGCCGGAGGTGGCTCTGTTAACACTAGTTGAAATGGGTACAGCGCCACCTATCGTACCGGGGGAATGACATGCTTTGGCCAATAATTCAATTTTCTCCCCGGCATGTATACTCGGACAATTGCAGTTGTACGATTGAGTAGCATAGTCGAACTATGGCTGTAATCCGACTAAGATGTGCATGTAAGCGTACTGAGTAAAACGTAAAGCTTTATGTGCATGTAAAAGTTCTGCAAAGTAAAAAAAAGTCCACACCAAAGGGAGTAACTCTCTCCCACAGAAAACTCTGCTCCTGCACGGCCTGAAACACCTGGTTTGGAGTCGAGCCTTTACTTCAGTAACTTATGTGTAAATATCTGTTTGTAAATATTCATATATATACTATAAAATGTATACACTCCAGTCAGCCTGCAGATATACATTTGTTTCTGCTGTAGAGACGTTATTTTAGATCACACTACCTTGCTCGGCATGACCTGCCCTACTCTGCCTCTGATTGGCTACATCTTCCCCGATAAGTGATCCACATGTGCAACTCTCGGGCGAGATGTCTCACCCCGTGAATTAGATGGAGCACTCAAGACACAATATGTTTATTTGAATATTAAAGTATCTAAACTTATGATACGAGGACCACCAAATAAAAGTGTGAACCTGAAATTGAGCACAACACGACCTCTTTAATGGTTTGCAGGAAGCGCAAGTACAGTAAGCTTCTTTTCTGTGCCCTGATGAACCAGCACCCTGTCTTGCTGCTTTCTTAGATTGCAGGTCAACAAAGTTCGACTGCTGTGGTGAGAGAGGAATGAAACAGCCTCGTCTAACCCTCCCTATCCCAGCACAAGCCTCAGTCTCACATGGCTCGCATCCAGCCAGCGTGTATTGCTTTCAGTCCCGTCAGTTCGCTTGTCATGCTTGAAGGATTGCTTCCAGCTCAGTTTATTTTAGTGCCGCAGCATACTCACGGCTACCCGGTTTAGCTAGTTGGCTGTTGAGTTTGTGTTTCACACCACATCGAAAGTGGGTGTGTGCGTCTGCATAAATCACTGCATGTGTGTGAGCGTGAGTGTGAAGGAGGAGGAGGTGGCGTGTGTATGTAAGAAGGGGGGTTGTTTTAGTAGCGGCAAGTTCAGCAAGAGAGTTATTAAGACGCGCACCTGCTGGGATGGTTGAAAAGCAATTAGTGCATGCTAGTGCAACTCCCACTTCCCCTGAGCTTGGCACCCGAGGCAGCAGTTTGCATGACAAGAGGCAGTTGACTTTGCTGTGCTTATCGCTCACGTGAGGATTGGCATGTTCCAGATTTCTGTTGCCCACTGAAACATATTAGCGGTCTTTTGTGCGGTATCAATAAAATAATAATGGGAGGGGAGCAGGGCCAACCTCAAGATAAGCGAGGATTTCAGTCAGGCACGGCATGAGTCTCGGTGTTTACGTGTCATTATGTTGTGTATGAGGGTGTGTGTGTGTCACTCTGTCCGCGTTGCGTGCCACCGTGAAAAGTTGTGGGTGTATGTGTGTTTGTACATTGACTCCGCGGGACGAGGTGTGTGCTAGCAATGCGCACGCACGGGCCCGTGTGAATTTCGTGCACACCAGCGAGGCCACCAAGTTCTCAGCTACCAGGCCAGAGATCTGTAGGAGGCCATTAAGGACTTAACTGCCTCCCAGCAGCTTTATTTATCAAAGGGATCCCGAGCCGTGCAGTTCCCCCAGCTTGACTTTCATTACCCTTCTAATGTGCCACAGGCAATAGACAGCTAGGGATTAGCACGGGCTCTTTAAAGGTTTCCACACACTCCAGTTTGTACAGCGATAAAAGGCTGAATTGTAGTTCTGTAATACACTAATTCAAAAAATACACAGAAGAGAACAATTCTGACAAGGTTGGGTGACTTGAAATGACAAGGCACTTAAAAGCAAAAGGATTTGAGCCCTTTTTTATTTTGAGAGGGTGAATTTCATAACAGAGTAGATTCTTGAAAAATAAGTGCAAGTGAGTGTTTATTAAAGTTTATTAAAGACGTCCAGAACGTTTTCAATCTGAAATGTGACTCCTCCACCGCTGCGTGTGTCCGTCCTGCTCGATTGCACCTTTAAAGGATAAATTCAGTAATTATACGCTCAGCCTGTCTTCATGCTGCTGGAAAGTCTGGTGACGTTTCTGGAGCTTCACAGTGAAACCGTGTTGCAGCTTTCTCCTGAAACTTCACCCGACTTCCCATCAGCTTCGGGGGGAGTAGTTAATAATAGAACTTTCATTTTTGGGTCATCTTATCCTGAAACTGTAATTGTGAAACAAAAGGACTGAAAGTGTGAAATGGGGAATTCTGTAGTTTTAGATTTCTGCACAGCTGAGAAAACGGTTCTTTTTCTGCACTTTGGTTGGTTTGAGAAAAAAGTTTTTTGTTCAGTAGCTGTTGACAGATGAGTCAACACTTGACTTGACTTTAAGGAACTGAATTGCCTCCCCCATGTTTTAGTCCTCCTCAATCTCAGGATACAGGTGCAGGTGTTCGTATGTATATGATGTTTGTCCCCTTTTCTGTCACGCCAACCTGCGGTCTGTTTTGACTGAGACAGCAGCCGATGTGGGGGGTCCGTTACCCTGCAGCCCCGTCCCGGAGCTGAGGGCTTGGGGATTGGTCAGAAAGCACGTGATGGTGCGTGTGAAATGAGGGCCCAGGGGGAATAGGCGTCTCACTCTGGCTGCCTCATGTTTGTCATGTTTTGTAAAGGCTGCCAATCTTCCCTTTGTTGCTGCAGACAGCAGTGACAAACAGGAGAGGAAATGGAGAATCTTCCGTGATGGGAACAAGATCAGGTCAGGAGGAGGAGGAAGGGCTTTTCCCTGAGGAATGGGTTCCTCGCAGGAGGATCTGTGTATCTTACACGTAAAACCCCCCTGAGAACCTCGGAGCACATTTATCTGTAGACCAACATTTGTTGTTATCTTAGAGGTCAGGTTTCTGGGTTTACTTCCACTCCAGCTGCTGTTTTTCAAGGTGCACTGATGAAGATAAACTGACGTCGTACTATTGCCTAATTTAGACACGTGATACTTCCCACAGCACTCCAATGGATGCAGGAATGTAAGAGTTTGTGAGAGAGTATTTTTTTCAGACTTATAAGAGATATAACAAATAGGTGTACATCAGATAAACCTGATGGCATCTTATCTCCCAATACTAACTCCACTGTGCCATAAATTCAGTGATGTAACTGAAACAAGTCCAATTGCCGACGATATAGCACTTAGAATTAGCGTTGCAGCTATATAAAGGCTTCACAGTATACTATGTATGAAACTGTATATATATATTAAAAAAGTAATTCAAGTTTATTTCAAGTTTTTCAACACTGTTGTGCCCCAATCAACATGAAACTTGATGTAAACTTTTAATTTGAATAGTGTAGCTAAGCAAATGTATCCTGTACGATGACGTGTATGTATACGTTTTAATTAATTTAAGTTCCCTGTAACTGTATAAAGACATACATAAAACAACAAATGGACGATATAAACAAAAGATTCCTAGAAATACAATAAAAGTGTACAACATCCGTCAAATCAGACTGTTGCAGAAACAATTCAGATAATCTGCTTGTGTTCTGGTGACCAATTACACGTACAAATTAAACGAGCACTCATTATATAAGATGCTGTATGTCACCACAGACGACCTTTACAGGATACTTAGAAGTGCTGATATGAAACCGATAATGAGGAACTGGATAAAACCTACTTCACCTGGAAGTCAAGTGTTCGAAAGAATCTCACAAATTCAAAGCACAAGTTTCAGAATCAGAAATCGAGAGTTGGAATATTTTGAGGCGGTGGAATAAGTAGAACACAGTTTAATAATATTGATGGATTCAGCCAAGAACATTTCCTTCCTGTATTTGCATGTGTAGGTATTTGCTATTTATTTTTCTATTTTAATTTATTTTAATTATCATCTTTATTATTATAACTTAATAATATCCTTGACTTTATGTGGACCATTTTTACTGGAAAGTTCCCCGTGGACTACATTTACCAGGCAGGGCTCGGCTGCCTGGTTTTTGGCATGATGCTCGACATGATTATGATAGTGATGGAGGAATGTTAATGACATAGTTTCTTTTTGTGCCCTTCAACATTAACATGCTATCCATCTCAACTAAGCCATGTGGTCTCCCTGCAGATTCAGGCCTGGTGGTTCCCAGCGTGTCCTACGAGCTTCACCAGCGTCTTCTGGCAGCTGCGGAGCGTTGGGGCCTGACAGTCGAACGCCGGCTGGAGACGATCGGCGTCTGCGCCAGTCAGATGGCTCTCACTCTGCTGGGAGGACCAAACAGGTAACAAATGCCACTGTGGTGCAATGGGGCGGCCTACCAATATCTAGTAGGTGTGTAAAATAATTGAGTTAATCAGTGCCTGGCACACATGACGACTCATCGGATGCGCTGTACAGTGCAGAGCGACTGTCATTTGGATAATAATAAGAGGAATGTGCAGCAGGGTGCCAAACATGCCTGTCTGAGGAGTTATACAATCATTAGAGCAGGTCTGTCCAATTTTCTGTTTACACGCCATGTTTTCCAGTTGCCATGGCAATCATCTTTACTACCATGTTTCTACATGAGTCTGGCGTTAACCTTGACCCCCCTCAAACCCCTCAGGGCTCGTTTTCTCAGAACAGCGCCACAGCGAGCAGTCCCACCGCAGGTCGAAAACATCCGAGTAGACCGAAGCAGCGTCGCTGTTTACCTGCAGCTTTATGAGCGGTGGAGTCTCATTGAAGATCAAAGCGCCTCAGCGCACCAGGCTCATATATCAATCAGGTTCACTGTCTCAGGTCCTTTTATCAATTTAGCTCTATAATATCTCGCATGTCTCAAGTTCACACCAGAACTGCTGTGGGCTCGGATCAGGTTTAATTATGTATTGTAATACCAGGATCTCAGACACTATATCCAACCAACAGGGACTCGGTTCATTCTCCAGCAGTGCTCACATCAAGCTTCTTCCTTATACGTCCAGTAATTCATTACTGATGGGATTATGATTAAGATGGCGAACGTAGTTTAGAAGCTTCAGCCAAGTGCTGTTTTTATCACCAGTGTGCTCATAATCACAATACAGAACTGTCTGGCAGAGGGCAGATTTTATAAGTTATTGATATACTGGAGCAGAGTGATAAGAATTTATAACATGAGTCAGCTCACACACTGTGACACGAGTTACAACAACAATATATCAGCATTATTTTATCAACATGTGACATGATATTGAAATGATGACATTTGTTTGTATTCTTTTGGGAGGAACCCAGTTCCTGTTTATGACCAACGATGGAATGTAACTAAATACTTCTTACTCCACTACATTTAAAATTAATTTATGTTATGTTATGATATGATAAATCGGTTACAACAAACAGTTTCCAATAATTAGAAAGTGCTGAATATCGGAACTGATGTAATATAACTGTTTGATACTTAAATACATTTAACGTCAGAAAAAATACTTTTACTTATGTAATGTAACTTGATTATTTCCCATTTTTTTTTGGACTACCTCAACACCAAACATATGCGACTAAATAGTCATTGGTCGCCATGTGTGCTCATGTGCATGTTTACAGACTAATGCGTAATTCTTAATGACTGTATCATTATGTAAACTAATAACATGTTTACCGGTAATACAGTTACCTTTTTTGTATCTTAATTATGTTATCTGTTACTCCCCAAGCCTAATTATAAAACAGTATCTTAGGAGATGATGATGATGATGATGATGATGTGATGGGCTTTGGAACTTTTGGTAGGGAAAGAAGTTGACAATAAAAACCAAACAGCTCAAGACGGAGGATCTGTTGAACATTACAGGTGCTTCACTTTTTACTAAGAGTAGCTTTGTTATTGTTGTTAATGTTTGCTGGTTTGTCAGTCAGCGTCGTCTTCATGCCTGATGCAGTTTGAATGCTAACACACTTTACATCAGTTGTCTTTGTTTGTGGCGTAATCTCCTCGTCATCTGTCGAATGTCCTCAGACTCACCCCGAAAAATGTCCACCAGAGGCCCACTGTGGTGCTTCTGTGTGGGCCACACATCCAGGGAGCGCAGGGCATCAGCTGCGGCAGACACTTGGCCAACCATGAAGTGGAGGTCATCCTGTTCCTGCCAAACTTTCTCAAAATGCAGGAGTCAGTCACAAGTGAGGTCAACCTCTACAGCAGGACCAGCGGCAAGCAGGTGGCCAGCGTCAAAGGTAGGACGCACCGACAGGAGCTTTAATGTGGATTCACTGATCCTGGTTGTAGATGTTCAGTTCATGCCGTCCTGTTGGAGGAGACGCAGATAAATGTTGCCCTCTAGTGGAGCAGCTACTTTTAAAACAGTCCTGACTCATATTGCATCATTTCTGACACTTCTACACTCCTGTAGAAAGATAGTTAACATGTCCAGTCTTTTTTTAGGACCATGTGCACCAAATAGAAATCTTTTTCCTTGTGGTTCTGTGTGTCAACTTTCCACCAACTTTTTTCTCTCCCTTCTTTTCGTCTCTCTCAGACTTGCCAGCGAGCCCCGTCGATCTGGTCATCAACTGCCTGGACTGCCACGAAAACCGACTGCTGAGGGAGCAGTCCTGGTACAAATCAGCGGCTGACTGGGCCAACCAGAACCGGGCCCCAGTCCTGAGTATCGATCCTTCGGTCAGCGAGCAGCACCAGCCTGTCCAGGCGAAGTGGACCCTCTCTTTGGGCCTTCCACTACTTCTCACCGCGGCGGAGAGCAGGGTCTACCTGTGTGACATTGGCATCCCTAAGCAGGTTTTCCAGGAGGTGGGGATCCGCTACCACTCGCCCTTTGGATGTAAATTTGTCATTCCTCTGCACTCGGCATAAAAGAGGACTCACCGACATTGCACTTGGTTACAAATGGACAGTATGAGGGATATTTTGTTACACACACACGTCTGTTGTAGTTTCTTTCTCTTACCCATCGGACGCTCCCGGGAGTTTCTGAGCATTGCGTGCGATACCTCTTGTTTTTGAGAGGGAAAGATTTCCTGTTCTTTGGTTTGTTTTGATAAGGGCTCTGCGACGATGTGAATATGTTTACAAAATGCTGACCACTGTGAGTCTATCTGTGACCTCTGACCCCGTGACCAGTCGGAGCAGCACAGACACAGTTCCTGTTTCCTCCTTTAGATTACATGTGGAGTCTGATCCCGGCCCTGTGAACCGGAGCACGGCTCAGCCTAAAGCTGCCTGCCAACCCAAATCTACCAATCATGTTGGCGTCCACAGTCATCATCTGTTTTTTTACTTACTCAAATGGGTGTTTATGTTTTGTAATGGTTGTAGCATTTTTCACTAAAAAAGGTGATCTCTATATTTGTATTTATTTGTTGAAAACACCTCAGGAATTATGACTGGAGCATTTGAACGTATGTATGAATAACATTTGATAGTTCTCTTTGCAGTAGCGCTGTCGGGTGTAGCAGACGCACACAGGGAAGAATCATTTTCAGTTTTTGCAGATTAGACACAAATCTCAAGGTCCAAGAACATCTTGGATCAGGTGCATCACCAGGGATTAGAGCTAGTTACTGTAGGTGTTGTGAAACCTAATTATTTCATATTTTCCTTTTTGACACATCAGATTCAGCCACTTTCAGTGACATAACCACTCCGACCACCTTCGTCTGTTTTGGTCAGAATATTGATCCTCTGTTCAAACCTCAGATCAGCAAAATGTTACAAAATTAAGAGAAAAGCCTTTTTTGTAGCCTGGCAGCTGTGCACTTTTGAGATTATGCAGGTATTTTTAAGAAAACTCTAATCTCGAACTTTTCATGAACTTTGTGAGTGAAAAAAAAATACAGTAATCACGGTAAAACCATAAAGGTAAAAAGGAAAACAGTGTAAATGACAGATTATTTAAGGTTTGCAGGGTTTTCACCAAACACATTTCTATACTTTAATGATCTAATGAAGCCTTTAACATATTGCAGCAAACAGCAATCTCTTTTGCTAATGTGTGAATGTTGTGACTGTTCCACCGAAAGAATCTGTGTTGGACAAGAGAGTCACATGATCCTTCAATCGGTCACACCTGAAGAAGTCTGAGAAATTGTTCTTATTTCCTGAGAGCGTGATCAACAAAGAAACCGAGGGAGGTGATCTGGTCATTTTTTTGCGTACCTGCTCGGTTTGCAGTGTCAAAACTGTTGATATGAGTGCAAAGTGTTTGTTTTTTCTAAGCCTGTTACAGTCTTTTGAAAACTTGGAAGTCACCTATTATAGTGGGAAGTGCGACAGACACAATTCTGAGTCCTTTGCGAGGTGTTTAAACGTCTGTCTGTCCGTCTGTGTGTTTGACTGCGTCACAGCCATGTAAGACGCAGGCAGGAGAAAACTTCACTGGTGTGTCGTTGAGATCAAACTGCAGGCTGAGTTACAAAATGGGTGGGATTCGACCCACAAGTACTGAGAACTAATGTAATAATGTAGTAAAATCCACTGAGCAGTCACGAGTCAGAACGTAAATGTGTTGACAGGTGTATCGGCTGGTGTGTCTCTTTATGTATATGTGTAAAGCATTAGAAAAAACATTCAGCCTGGATCTTCTGACAAAACGCAGGGTGACATTAGGTGCTCCTTTTTATATTCAAGTGAAATAAAATAATCTGAAAACACTGTGTGTGTGAACTGGGTCACAATAACTGACTGAACACCTTCATACACCTCAACTCCCCTACGAGGGAAATATTGTGCTTTTTTCTTTACTGTATTTACAAGACAGTTATTGTCTCTACTTTATATATCAAGTTAATTATTAAGAATCTCTGTAAACACATCTGATTGTTTGATTATTATTCTTTGTTATAACGTAATCGATTCAAGGCAGTTCTCCATCAGGGATGATAAAACCTTGATACAGATCGGACCACGAAGTGCTAATGTGAGCTGAGAAAAGTCAGAACTGTTAATCGTGTTGTATTGGGATGTTGAATGATGATGAGATGATTTAATAAACTACAGAGACGGCAAGTTAATTAAATCATGACAAACAACGGAATAGACACAAAGCTCAAATACGTGCAATAGGACCGGATGAGGAAAACACTGTAAAAAGCACATTTTGACTGGTTATAGACTTCAGGAAGTGTGTTTAAAGTGTTCACAAGTGGGTTTTCTGTTACATCACATTCAACACTCGTACAAATACAGACATATACGTATACATAATTCAGTCAAGAAGGAAGAGATATAGTGAGAAAAGTTCCAATCTTGACTCAACAGTGGAGGAATTTGGGGTAAACATATAATATATGCATTTATTCTCTCCAAAATTAAAAAAGAAAAAGAAATTCTAAGGTG
>CAEMYA010002120.1:90030-103902 GCA_903131615.1 Diplodus sargus
TTGTCATAATACATTTATTAGATTCGTCTATTTCTGGTAGTGATACGTTTTCACTTAATTGAATAAGAATCCTTCTTCTATCACTGGAATTAAGTCATTATGTACATTTTCCACAGCACACATTTTGGCCTGTCACTGCAGGAAACACACAGGTGTTTGCTAATAACGCTAACGATGGTGCCAAGAGCACCAGGAGCCTGAAACGAAAGCAACTAAATGGAAACGAAGCCATTAAGTTCATTATTTACACCTGTGCTTTCCCTCCTGTGAAAAATATCCCGTCATGTTTAATAGCTTGCGAGCCTCGTGCGTCATAACGGCACTTTTTTATTGAATTGTAACCCTCGGCAATAAACTGAATTTGTTTTCCAGTTTTATTTAAAGTTGTTGTTGCAGACGCTGTATTATTCCTTTGCATGATAAGCGCAGGTGTAACCAACAGCTTTAATTACATGTTCCACTTCCAGGCCAGTGGGTTTGTGCATATTTGCTCAGTGAACTAGCTCGAGGTAAAATGGAGAGGAGCCATCGTGAACGTTGTTAGTCACACCTGGGATTTTCCAGCTATGTTAAGCCACTTTGAAAAAATAAAAATACAGTAGAGATTAAACCTCATGAGGGGCCGAGATCAGACCCCTGCTCACAGTTATAGTAGTTTTTGGTAATTGGTGAATCATATATGTACATTAATGTTCAGCAGGGGAGGTTTGACACGTAAAAATATAGTGTATGAATATAAAACATGATATGGCTCCATACAGCTCAATACGGTGTAATCCAAGTCTGCAGCTGCCAAATTGATTTAAAACATGTTATTTACAACGTTTTTGAAGTTGAAAACTTCACTGAAGCTGTGAAGCTAAAAGAGTTAGCAGGTGCATGAGCTCCACCAGTTGTCAAAGGTGTAAATTAGATCTTTTCAAATCAATTCTGGATCTTTAGGCTTCTGGAGACTTGACGAACTGTGTGAAGACATTTGTTTTTAAGTTGTTTTACAATTCTTCTGCTTCAGTTGTTCAGAATGCTGTGATGCTATTCTGCTGCAAAGCTCCAGAAATGTTTTGTGGGTGAAACTTCACCTGATTTTCTATCGACGCGGGGTCGAATAGATTTCGACCAGATTTACATTTTTAGGTGAATTATCCTTTAATTAAGTGACATACAACAAATGTGAGGTCTATATATTTGTATATTTAATGATGCAGAGGTTTTAATTTGAGGAGAAAGATCTTCTTTGACTGATTTTCACGACTGGTAAATTGTTTTACTTTGTTTATACGTGGCGGACCCTGCCACCTTTCTAGCTTCAGACAGTATTCTGGGACCTTATTTTACTCAGAGAACAGCTTTTTTATTCACTTATGGAAAACACAAATATTTCCGAGTTTGTATTATTACCTCATTAACAATGTAAATATTAAAATTCTGAGTTTGAATTTCTTCTCGAAAACTACATAATGAGCCTTTAATTTGTAAGAGGAGAGAAAAGTGGTGTTATGTAACAGCAGCTTGTTCTACAGCAACTACACAACTGTTGTGTTGTGTTACCACATACATATAAAGCTACCAGTGACACTGAGGTCATCAATTGGTATGTTATATCTTAATACAGGTTTATATTTGGTAATACTTTACTTTAGTCAATAGTTATTTCACTGTAAACAAGCAAAGAAACACTTTATAGACTATTTATGAGCAGCTGTTTGTTGGAAAGTTGCAGTTGATGTTCATAATGCTCTTTAAATGGTCAATAAATACTGTGTAGTTATTTTATTAACATTATTTGGACGCCATTAGAGAGTTGAAATTGAGGTTTTTAACATTTACAGTTGCTTAATACATGTTTAAAGAACCATTTCATAGTTTCATAACAGTGAAAATTAACTGTAAATGTACCAGTTATTAATAATGGTTAGCGTTATTATAAAGCGTTACCTATATTCAAATGTTCTTTTAAGCCCATAAATAAGTTTAAATAAGTTGAATACATTTAAGTCAAAACTGGCCTTGTTTGTTACTTTTCTTCTTCTCATGTCAGAATTTGTGTCCAACTTTCATCTTCGTTGGTGGTATTAATTATTAAGTGATTATCGGTCCTGCCAAAATGCAGAGAAATGCACATATTTATACTGTAGTCTTTACCAGTTTTTTCTTTTGAGCATAGAAATTAGTTTAATACACAGAAATGGCCATATTTGTTACTTATCCTCTTCATTTGTTTGAATTTGAGTCATCTATTTGTTGGCGCTGATATTATTTCCTAAGCGATTATGTCAAAATGCAGAGAAATGTTCAGATTTCTGCTGTAGTCTATAATATTTTCTGGATGAACGGGTGGATGTTAGGGGAGCAGGACCTTAGTATTTCTATAATCCTGGTTACAGCAATGAACAACATTTATACTGTAGTCTCTACCAGTTATTAATGATAGTTATTATAAAGTGTTACCAATGTCATTCAAGTTATTTTAGAGCAATGAAATGAGTTTAATACACAGGTTGGCCATATTTATTTGTATCTATTTTGCTGGTACTGATTAGTCTATATAATATGTTCTGGATGGATGTGTGGATGTTGGGGGGAGACAGATAGGCTGGCAGCTCCCGCAGTAACAAGTCCTCCACCAGGTGACTGTCTCACCTGTTGGCCACACGGTTGTGCTCGCAGACCGCGCGCCCCTCGGCTGTGCCATTCCTCCGCGCATGCGTGTTGCGCCTCACGGAGCGGAGACCATTTCCTCCAGCAGCAGCGGCGGCAGCAGCAGCAGCAGCAGCAAGCAGGCCTCGCAGAGCTCCGCCACACACACAGACACACATATGCAGGCAGAGTACGGAGCGAAGCCACGTTTGGGGATTGTCTAATATTCACGTCGCGACACCTGGATGCCACCCCGGACCGCAGGAGTCCTCCTAATGGGCCTTCATCGCTAATATTTGCAGCAGCATCTGGGTCGACACTACTGTGGTATCTTTCGGGTGAGTTGTTTTGTCCCAACGGTTCTAGCTCGAGAGGGATAGCTCGCAGGAGGAGGGGGTGGTGGTGGTTGTGGTGGAGGTGTTGGTGTTGGTGTTGGTGGTGTCATTACTGGGCTGTGTGTGCTGTATTTATCTGTTATATCCTTTAAAAGGCTCTTAAATGTTACGTTAAAAGCAGCGCTGTTCACTTACAGAGCTAACGTTCAGCCGTTTGTGACCGTTAGCGTTAGCTGCTAAGTTAACGTACAATATAACGTCACTGCGTCCATTATCGGACACAATTAATGCTAGGTCTGAACAGATTTTTTTTTTTTTTTTTTCCTTTACCGCCTCCAGTCTGTTCCCTGTTTCCCTTCATTGTGTTTGACAGTAGAGCGGTGGGCACAAAACAAAACAAGGCGACTGGTAAATGGTCGTGTGTGTGTGTGTGTTGTTGGTTTGTGTTACCCCCACATTTATGTTGTCGTTTTCGGGCTGTTTTGCGGCTGCTGCCCGGAGCCTCCTCGTCACCCACCTTCCCCTCTCCCCTTCCCCTCCAGAGCCGGACGCCTCTGTCGCGGCTTTGTGGTCCCGACCTTTACCTTCCTCTGCTGTCCAGCCGTATTTGTTGACACCGTGTCGGTCCAGCACAGCAGGGAAGCCAGCAGAGATAGAGCTGGGGAGTCAGAGAGACAGAGGACCATGCAGCTTTGTGTTATACAGGCGGATGCTGCCGTTTTGGATGAAATGTGCACAAATGTCTGACTGTAGAAAGACAGGTTTGAATGATAACCATGTATATACTACACCTGTGCTCATACTGCAGTCTGGCCTTTGTGTTATTGCTTTGTATTTAAGAATTAATGGCTCTGTCCGATAATGGACACTGTAATTTTAGCTGCTCTGAGGAGAGCACAGGGCTGGAGCCCCTTACATTGAGGAAACACTGATCCCTATCTTTCCGCTTATATTGTTTTAATATAATGTGTCTTCCATTATCACATTCTTTAACATGTGTTCTTGGATTTAACAATGACTTGATTTAACATGTCATTGTATATGATTATAGAGAGAGGGAGCAGTGCCACAACAGAGATGTCTGGTTCAGTTATGACAGCAGATAATTGCTGTTGATGATAATGTTTATCCCACAGGGAGATTGTTTTTTTTTTTTTTGTCTCTTGCTGTCCTCCACAGGGAGGTCAGAGGTCAGTTAGAGCTACAAAACACCACCCTGGAGCTGGTGAAGCATCAGTGTTTGGCTCAAGGACACTGGATGCTGTGGATGCTTTGTTACAGGTTAATGATCGTTTAGCGATTTAAGATAAAATAGTTGCACTGTTGAATGTGGTTTGTGTTTCATGAATGAGTCGGGCACGAAGCCTTCCGCTGCGGTTTGTTAGTTCCTTACCCACTAATTCAAGGTTCAACCGTCTTGACAGAAATGTTGAAATGTACATACCTCTGCAAGCCGTGGCTTGACCGACAAAGAGCGATGAAGCGTCTGTAGCACATTGTTACTTTACAGTGTTCTCATTCACCTCAGGTGAAAACTGTCTGCCGATGTTTACAGTGTCACTCCTCGGTTGTTTTCAGTGGACAAAAATATCTTATGATTAGAATATAATCTCATGTGTGTGGTTGTTACTGCTAGAAATCCAAAATAACATCCCTCCAGGTCTTGTTGCCTATTTTAATAACTTTGTGCTCCACATTGGTTGAGGCTGACCATCATTGAAATCTGGATAGTGACATTGGTAATCACATTAGATGACTCATTTTGATGCCCACCTGTCCGAACTGTTGTGTTGATTACAGTGAGTGCAGAGTACAGATGAAGCAGCATGATAGCTTTGGGTTTTCTATTAGCAAATTCATGTTACCAAGATTGCTTGGAGCGAGAAGGGGCGTGAGGGTTTGGCATTCATTATCCCCAGAGGAATCTGTTCATCCAGACTGCACCATGTTAGGAATCCATATGCTGCGTCTGTCAGGGCTAACCTGCTGCCGTTATGCTAGGATGTCCAACATAGTGTCTCAAGGGTCTGTGCTGAGAGTAATACCTTTTTCTTTCAGTGCAAAAAAAATCTCAGTAATTTCTATGTGACAGAATTCGAAGCACAAAATGTTTTATGACAGTCTTTCTAAACACAGTGTGACTCACTCAGCCCTGGTCTAAGTAGTGAGACTGTACAGCTCTCCATCTGTGAAGTCAGACCCATCTAGTAAGAAGACTCACAGATTAAACCGATCTACCTCGTCAATAGCTCCCTCCCTGTCTCACCGACTTGACTGATGACTAGATTGGAGTAGTCTAATCGAGGTGAAGCTTGACGAAGACAAGAGGTGACAGGACATGTCCGCAAGCCTGGCTACATGTCGGCTCTTTGCCTTTTAACAATGAGTTATGAGGAAGGGGGGTAAAAATCGCTGTCCGGTCGATGCTCAAAGCTGCAAGGAGCTGAGCTGCGTTACTGTTTTACGTTAAGCTCTGAGCCTGGCTTATGTGCTCAGCAGGGGAGTAATGGCTCCTCTGTCTGTACACTAACCATCTCATTGCACATTTGAAGTCCGTCCAAGGCCCTGCTGACCTCAACACAATGACCGTTTTAGTCCGTTCTTCCTCTCCAGCCTCTTCCCCTCAGTGTCCACTGTCTCTTTAATCAGCAAGTGCAATAACAGAGGGGGGATTTATCGTGGAGACTTTGGTGCAGAGCTTAACTGTATACTGACACTCATGAGCAACAGGACATCACAGATGGTGCAAGACATACGCTGCACAGTAGCTGTATGATCACACTGTATAGATGCATTCAACAGCATTTACTTAATGCCAGTCTGAATTTCAGCAGCCTGGTAGCAGTGCGTGAGGTTTCAGACCTACACACTCACAGTGCACATCATGATGTATTTTACAGTCTGATGAGGTATTCTGAGTTTTGCAGGAGTATTGTAGGCATTGCAAAAAGCCAAGTGGTGAGCAGCGCCACGGTCCACTTATTTAGGAAGCCTGATAGAAAGCGAAACTGGCAGGAAATATGCAGTGCACCTGCAGTGCTTCCTCTTTTTAAATGTGAGAAGAGAAGAATAGATGTATCATGGAACAGTTCTGTTTGTGAGGTTTACAACAGTTTAGCATATTGGCCATCAAGACATTGTCTGTAATTTGTCTTAACAGACATGTCGGTCTTTGTGGTTGATTAAGACTATCCTGGTGTTAACTGCTCACCATACTACTGCTACCACTTGCGTGAATCGAGATAATCATGAATGTTCTCACATGAATAACCGTCTAGCTGTCTAGCTCGCTCGTCCTATATTGGTTTCCTGATTTATTTTGAATTGCCTAAACTTGTCACCATGGCTGAAGGCATGGCTTGCACATTATATCCCCCATACAATCACGTTAAATCAGATGTCAGTTAATACTATGGATTGCAAACACAAAATGACAATGAGATGAGGTAACCACCATTTATTTATCCTGATAGAGCTTATGATTTATGATGACTTATAGATTATTTGATTGTTAAACGGTCTCCTTCCTATTGGGAAATTAAAAAAAAAGCCTTGTTTCCAGACAAAATGTAAGGTTAAAGTGGTTCTAGCATGTTTTATTGCCATTTTATGAATATGTTGATGATTATCCGGTTAATAGTATATCGCAATTATGTTGAACAGGTTGTGAAATTTTAATATCATCCATGCCTAGTGTATAAAATGTCTGTCAGTTTCCCAAAGCCTGAATGGAAGTCTTAAAATTGCTCATCATCAACCTGAAGATTTGTTCAACTAATAGTCCAAACCCTAATGGTATGAAATTAAATATTTTAAAGGACACCCTGAAATGAGCAAATATTGAGACTTAATGAAGTGGAACTATGTTTGAGTGATGTCTGCCAAGTTGGTATTTGATTTCAGGAGACACTTGTCTTCAGTAAAACATCCTGATGGATGATGACATAGTTGTTTATGAATTTGAGGAAGCATGTCTACTCAGTGTTGTCGTAAGGCTCACCACTGTAGCCGCCGCAGTTTCCTACCGTTGCTGACACGCCATTCTGACATGAATCTTCAGCTATCTCCTGTTACCACCAACACACATTACCATCAACATACGTGCCACGTTTAAAAGTGTCCTTGTCTCCGCACTGACAATGACTGAGAGCAACAGTGGCCCGCAGGAAACAAAACACTGCTGAGTGTCTTGCGTTCGCTTAACTGAGCTGGTGAAGAAAATAATATACTGTACATACCATGGAGACGTAATGTTAGTGCACTGAGCAGCAGCATGCTTCTTTTCATTTCCTCTCCCACATATCACGAACAACAACTCTTGCCCTACGGCAACTCTGAGGGGACACACCACCTAACTGCGCTCTCTGGTGGGGAGCCTTTTGAATCACGATGTTACGATGGTCAGGGATTAGTAGTCGACCGTCGATCATTCATCAGCCAAAACCAAACTGGAACCATTAACATTTTCAGGACTTTTGCTTAAACCATGACTTAAACTATCAATCTATTATCAAGACAGTTGCAGATTAATTGTTTGGCCGGTGATTAATCTGTTAATCAACTAATTGCTTCAGCTCTAACTGCCAAATCAGTGTGTCGGTTATTTATTCTGTCTCCATAATCTTTTAATCACTTACAGTGTGATATGAGTTTTGCCTTGCGAAGCCTCATACTGTAGATTAAGTCAATTAAGATTATATTATTCCTCAAACATATCGGTGCATGATGACTTTAAGTCCCTGTTTTTTCTCTTTGATAACCTTAATGAGGAACAGCTTTCAGTTCTCAGCACCATTACAGTACATAAAGCTATCATATCTAATAATGATAGTAATAATGATAATAGAAGATTGAGTAACGGCACTGTATAAGCCTGGTCAGGCTGCCTCTTAAAAGTAATTGAGAGACCACAATCATCACTGGTCTTGGATATATTTCAGACTTATGTCTATGTCCAATATTTCCCTAAATTCTCTGTTCAGTACCTGCAGAGCTGTGATAATGGTAACCCCCCCTCCATACCCTCCCTCCTAGCGATCATGCTGCCCAGTAGAATAGTGGCATTGTGGCTGCCATCTTGCTTGCAAACTCAGCGAGGCCTCTCCATCTGGGCAGCGGCTGGTCAGTCAGGCAGCTCCTTGAAGGCCGGGAGGCTTCTGCCGCCACGCCTGCTGGCTTGCTGCACAATGTAGGCAATGACTTGAGCTGCAGGCCTGACACATGCCTAGTCTTTCAGTACGCCCACAGCCAGTAGAGATTTCCCACAGGGAAAGATAATCCAACATCTGAGCATTTCTAGAATATACCATTTCAGGCAAAGTTGGGGTCTACGTGTTTATTTTTCTTATTTGCACTGTTCCTGTGTTAGTACTGAGCTCACGTAGGGGAAAGTTTAAGGAGTCCATCTGCGTATATGAGAAAAATATTTACATTTCAGACACTTCAAAAATCTTGCAATACTGTATACTTGCATTATGTGACTGCCAACAGAAACGGTATGATCAGAAATCTTTTCTTAAAGATATTTTTTGTGCTTGCCCTTCATTAAATAGGTAATGGTGTCAAATAAATGGGCCTCATCTGTCATATGACAACCGAGACAACCACCATCAGTTCCTGCAAATCGCAGCTGAAATTTTCTATTATCCACATAACAGTTTTGTACCGGAGGTGATAATTTAGAAATGGCATGGTGAAGAATTCCTCACCTTCCAAGACATAAATCAACCGAAATTACCTAGTTACCAGTTATGATGTCGTCTATGGGTCTCTCACTCCCCCCCTCCCCGCACACACACACATACCCAAAGCTAAACCAGCATGACAGTGTTTTGTTATCAAATTACAGATCAGCTCGATGACATCAGTCTGCTTTTTGAGGTTGTGTGACAGCTGATTTGAATTAATGAGCAGAAGGAAACATTTCAGCTGGAGGAAACAGACACTTCCTCCTTTGAGTGGATCCACACAGAAAAGCTGATGCCTGGAGCATCTTTTCATTTGGAGGATGCACATATGATGTCAGTCTATACTTAGCTGGCATCCAGCTTAGTTATGACATAATCAAATGACACTGTAGCATAGGTGACATTATAAGTCGTCACCATTCACAAAGCCGTTACTGCAATTTGAGTTCTAGTTGTTTTTTTTCTGCTCTTCTTTGATTAATCAGTCTGTAACATATTGTTTAAATGTGCATGACGTTATCAAAGCCAGCGTCCGGCTGTGTTTAGTGCAGGCTGAGATTGGGGTCACTTGGCAAGATAATGACCAACAACACAGATGCGGGTTTATCCTGTGTCATTGTGTTGGTCGGAAAGGATATAATGGTATAGATTTAGAGAGCTAATTAATCGTGCAACAAAAGAAGTCGATATTCAAAATGTTATTACGTTAACTTTGAACCCAACATCGTCTGAATGTCATCGGTTGCAGAAGTGTTGTTTAAACCTTTTCATAAGCATTCATTTCAATGCATAGTGAGAATCACACAGCTGTTCGATATTTTATATTGTGAAGATGATAAAATATTGGCCCAAGTAGTAGCTTAGTAGTAATGCATGTTTCTCCACTTACCAAAGATGGCAGCTTTGATAGTTGTTTTTGATGCAAGCTGTTAGAGAACTGATCAAACAGGCGTCAAAAGAGATAAAATACAAGACGAGAGGAGGAATGCACGACGCAACATCACATTTACGCATGTCACACAGCTGCTTTGATTAAATTTGTTGTTGTATATAAACACCAGACCCTTTTAATCCCGTCTTGTGTAAATGGTTCACCCGAAATCTTCAGCACGAGTGAAGAAACATTCTCCATTTAAACATAGCTACTGATGGGGGATGTTTCATGTTATATAGCAAGCTTCAGAATTGTAGGTGGTTGAAAAAGGATGTTTTGGATGAAACAGACTTGTGCTCTTGTAAAATGAACAATTTGATGAGGTAATTAATGCTATCAGCATAGCACTGCAACCATCGGTTTAGGAGTCGCTTCATGTTGTTGCTATGATGTTATTGCTGTACGATTTTGTTCATATTCTCACGTAAAGCAATGTCCCAGATGACTATACAACTTATAACCATATACAGTATCATCATTCATTCAATGATGTGTTGTTGGTAAATCCAGCACATGGAGTCTTATTCGATTCCATTTTAAGAGCTTATTCAGCCTGTTTTTAGCTGTAAAATTCAGTGCATGGTCAGGATGTTTGCGCAGGTGTCCAGTGTTGATAAAGCAACACTATCTGTACAGAAAGAAGTCCAGCTGATGAATAACTAACTTTATTCCTAAGCTTTGCATGAAATGCCAACTTAAACATGTTTTTTGATCAGCAGCTCTGCTTTACGTGTGCCATGAATTAAATGTTTCCAGCTGATCTTGACTGAATGAACCGTTTGTTTTCAGTATTTCCGACTGGGGAAAAACAAAGATGTTTTCCACTCTTTGCCCTAACATTGCGATTTGCTTGTCTGATTAATGAGTGTGAAGGAAAACTGTGATGATTATCAACCATTGTCATCTAGTCAGATAAGGTCCTGATAGCATCTCATCTTTTGTGATTAATGTATTTACTACTCAACGGTCTTCGCAGCAGCCTTCTAGTCATTTTGAAGATAATGACATTCTTGGGTGATATAAAGATGTACCTCAAGATGATTGAGATTTGTAAAGCGGGTACGATTTTGCTGCTGTCCCTTTTTTTTTAAACCTGTATTTCAGTGGATTAGCAGAAATAAACATCACCATCTGGTTAAGTGTTACACATTTTAACTCCCCACAAGAACACCTACTGTGTCACAATATGCATAGCTCTTGTGATGTGGCCAATTTGATACATATTTAATTCTTTGGGGAGAGCTGTTCTGTCTTGTATAGACTGTGTCAGGCACATAGAAAGCATCAAACTGACATCTGAACTCTTGGCACGGGTTTCAGAGCCAAGCAGCAATTGACTGTATTAAAGGCCCCGTGCTAATATGTCATTTGTATGTACAGCGTTTCCCTGTTTACTCTTCTGTCTGATCACTCTGTGGCCCTGCACACATCAACACCTGTGTCCTGGTTCACTGAAGTCCTTCATTTAGGCCAATACGGGAAGCTAAAGGGGAAGTAGAGCAGTCAGTTCAAAGAATATGATGTGTTTCTCTATTTAAAAGAGATGCAATACTCTGCTGCCATCATTGTGAATGCCCTAAAAAAAGAATACAGGATGAATCACTGATGATGATGATAATGACAACGATTCCTGTCTCAGCAGGGAGACTCCAGTGCTTCCTCTTTTATCTTCTGTTCGACGCAGTCCAAAGTAGTTTTTGTACAGTTGAGTCATCTGATTTACTTCAAAGATTCAGTAAACGCCTCTGCTTTAATGATGTCACTGAGACTGCTGAAGTAAAGTGACATGAATTAGGTCTACTCTAATACAAGGTTTTCTATTAAAGGAGAATTTCACTTGATCTTTTCTTTGTGTGGAAATCCCTTCAGGCTCTGAAATCTTTTTTCTTTTCTTTCCTTTTTAATATAAAAGCAACATCTTTTTTTCCAATGTTTCCAATTGGGAGATTAAACCAGAAGATCCGCACGGTACAGAGATGTTTGTTGTTGACTGGCCTACTTCTGGGCATGTCTCTGATACACCAGCTGATGAGCCCCATGGCTTACTGAGAGATAGGTAGCTGGATGGATGCATGGATGGATAATGGATTTAGAGATGGACAGATGGATAACTATAGGTCTTATCTCATTCCATAATCATATTATCACACCCATACCACGAAATCCTATCAGAACAAGAATGTCATCAGCCTGCTGGTACTGCGGCCCGTACCCTATAATAACTGCTGAAAACGTAGGGAAATTGTCGATTAACGCAATTAAAGGGTTGCAGCAAAACTTCAAAAGATGCTTTGTTGTCACTGGAGAAAGCTGGCACCATTTTCTTCATCTTTGTTTGTTTATTTGGATACTCATTAGCTGAAATAGTCAGGCTACCTGGGGTCCACTTCAGCCGACAGTGTCTGCCAGCTAACCCTGCTCCACATGTGGGCTGTTGGCAGCTGGATATTAAACATACATCAGCAGGGGATGGACAATAACTGTTCACGTTCTATATCATTATTAGAAATCCAAACAGTTGGATGTGCGGTGAATACACTACTGCGTAGTGTAGTGTGAAGCCTGTGCAGGTTTTCCCTTGCTGAAACTGATTTTAATATTGTTTGCTCATAACGCAAATATATAAGCTGAGCTCTCGTCTAACCCATCTCCTCCAGTCGGCACTATTCAGGTAATTTAAAACTTCACTATTAATAGTGTGGAGCAGAAATATCAGTATGCTCTAGTGGGCATCTTTCCCTCGAATGTTTTCCAAATTCTACCAGAAAAAGCAACCGTCTGTTTTGTCAATTTAACAGAAACTTCGGTTATTATAAATCACAGACACAAAACGCAACAGGATCGAGTTGACTGATCTCTAAGTTTTTCCACTTTATATTTTCTGCTCATCTCGCCCCTCACTCATTATTCACATTTTTAATATCAGCGTCATATTCATGATGTTTCATTCTGTATGCGAGTTGTCGCATGTGTCCATCAACCACATTAAACCAGTAGTGTACCATAGAAAAATGCCAGCAGAAATATATGGATATTAATCAGTTTGCTCTAGGCTGTCATCAAAATATCTTGTTTCCTGTTGGGATTCATGCAAGTGCAAAATTAAAGCAATCATACACTCCAGGGATGACTATGAGATGAGAAATGTAAAATATTGAAGAAAAAAAATAGATCCAAACTTGTTCCTGGATTAAACTTTTTACTGGTTGTATTATGCAAATGTTTGTATGTATCCCAGTAAAGACCTTTTCCGGGACATCATGAACAGAATATTAACCAGTATGTAAATCAGGGATGTGTGTAGTGATAATTTACTACCAACACAAACCGAACATTTCCTACTGCTGCAAAGCGAAACACAAGTCGACTTTTGAAGCAGAAGACTTACAAGTAATGCATTGTGTTCCTCATAAATGCATCTACAGAGCAAAACAACGGTCATTTTTGGCATTTGTTGACAGTAGATCAACTTTGAAATGTCGGGGAGAAGGTTTATTCAGTCTGTGGGAGTAATGGATCAAGAGGGAGCTGTTAGATGAAGAGATCATTTTCCCTCATAAACATTATCAGGCCTGTACTGTGACTCTGCTGCTGGCCTGCTGCTGCACGGAGTAGACGCCTGTGGCAGTTTAGCATCTTGCATAGCAAAATGACAGTGTGGGGCGGTCTGCAGGTAATGTCTTCGATGTGGGCACGATCACCTTGTAACACCGGCAATACCGACCGCCACAGCAAGCCTAATGTAAATACATAGTTTCTCTCTGTCCTCTGCTCAGTGCAGGTTGTGAAAAATCAATATCAGTTTGCCACCTGATACAGGATTTCCAGTGGGAAATTATTCTCACATTTTCATGAATAATTTAGTTAGTGGGTGACGTGAGAAACTGTAGCTACACTGAATTCATGGCCTTTACTGTGTAGAAGTGACTCTTTTCTTTTGTGTATTTTAATTCATCACATCTATTTCTGTCTTTGGTCAAATAGTGTGACAGATTAATTCTTGGTTCCCAAAAATGTTGTCAGTCAATTGAGGAAATTGGAATACTGCACATGAGTCTTGGTAGTGATTTGTATGTCCAGTTAATGCTGACAGTGTTACTCATTGACTTTCACTTGTTTTCTCTCAGTCGCTCATTCACAATTACATTCACTTATCATTCCCATAGAGAATCTCATGGC
Organism: Diplodus sargus; assembly: GCA_903131615.1. Taxonomy (NCBI): domain Eukaryota; kingdom Metazoa; phylum Chordata; class Actinopteri; order Spariformes; family Sparidae; genus Diplodus; species Diplodus sargus. The sequence goes on from CAEMYA010002120.1 coordinate 103,803, forward strand.
CGTCTCTTAGCCACTCTGTGACTTATGCGCACACATGTTCAGTCACTTACACCCGTTTAGACTCACATATTATTATTCTGTTGCTCTCTGTCTTTGTCTC
>CAEMYA010002120.1:103926-138084 GCA_903131615.1 Diplodus sargus
CACACACACACACACACACACACACACACACACACACACACACACACACACACACACACACACACACAATGTCCAGGTCTGTGACTAGACCACGGTGGGGTCAGCATCAGAGCAAAATAAAGCCACCGTCTCAAGTTTCTGCAAAGCTCCTTCTTGAGTCTCCTGGGAGTGTAAGAATGTACCAACCATCTAAGATATGTTGACCCCTCCCTGCATATTCCGCGACTTGTTTCAGTGGTAACTTCATTGTGTCAAGTAAGGGGCAGTGTTTGGATAAATGTTAGGGCCAAAGATTATTTTCATGGTTGTTGCCAAGTATGCTCCCTGCATTTAACTCAGACAGGCAATCAGAGGATTGTCTATTGTTATTGGAATGGGAGGCACTTCATGTTGTTACTGTAATAAAGAACAATTTTGATTATATTCTCATGTAAAGCAATGTTCTTTGGCCAATTCCAGACTCTTGTATAAGTGTATGGTCATACAAGCTTTGGTGTTGGCCGAAGTCTTATTCTGGACCATTTTTAACAGCTGGTGTCAGCTGTGTTTTACTGTAAAATATAATAATAGGTGGTCAGGATGTTTGCTCAGGTATCCACAGTGTGTCTGGTGCTGTTCCTTCCTACTGCTCTCTCCCAGGTGCGGCCACATATTATAATAAAAGCACACTTAATGAATTAGTGCTGACACAATTACACATTTTTTTGCCATTCAAGGACATTTTAAAGGGTAAGAAAAGTAATTGATTAATCTTGAAGTATTTCTGTGATGAAAGTGAATAAGAATAACTGGCTGCAAATTATTATTTTCATTATCAATTAAATCTGTTGATTTATTTTCCTGTACCCAATTACCATCACAATTAGAGATAATGTATTTAATATCTCCCAATATTAGCCCCATCACAGATATATATATGCACCTTAATGAAAAATGTAATATTGCAGAAAAAGATGCTTGGGGTATTTATAATCATTACATTCCCAGTGGAGTTTGTTGTTTCAATGCTCTAATGTAATTTTAGACAATAAAGTTTATTGTTTAATTGGAAAATATTCCACCTCTGTTACATATCCTGTCTCCTATCTGTGTGGTTGATAATCACATTTGAGGGTTCATTGTCAAAAATGAGTATATATCGGCATTGGCCCCAAATGCAAAGTATCGATAGCTGATGTCTTCAAATGTCCAGTTTACTATATTAGCCGTCTAAGAATACCAGAAACTCACGTTTGAGAAGCTTTAACCAGAGAGGTTTGGCAATTTTTCTTTTTCAAAAGACTTGCTCTAATTAATCGGTTATCAAGATAGTTGCTAATTAATTTTCTCTCAAATGCCTAATCTATTAATTGCTTAATTGTTAGAGCTCTGAAAATAACCAGTAGTTAGTTACCAGTAGCACTTGAGAGAAACTGACAGGGTCCCAGATAAAAACGTCGACGTCTTATTATATTTGGACGGGACTAAGAGAACTGATCTGCTGGTGTGAAATCTCTGTGCTACTTAGCAACCCTTCGATGGTCTTTGGTGTGGTTTACCTTTTGAGGTCAACATACAAGCACAGCAAAGAGAATCGTATGAAAAATTGAATCGCGTTTAATAGAAATTAAGAGGGACAAAATAATCGTGATATACATGTTCCTGTGGTACAGATTAAAGTCATACGGCCCAGCCGTATTTGCACAGACTCTTTAAGGCTGTGTGCTTGTCCCTGAGCTGTGATCAGGGTTATCACTGCACACCGTGTGTGTGAGGCTTTTGTGAATTTACCGAAGAAATCCCTGAACCCTGCTCTCCACAGGCAAGATTTGCAGTTGCTGCCTCTGCAAACACTGGCCCTGCACCAGGAGAAATTCTCCTCTGATACCTCTGATGTGTGTCACTGTCTACCTGGGTTTTCTCACCCACACCATTACCATCAAATTGTAACACAATGTCCTCTTCTACAAGTGAAAACAGACTCGGAACTCGATCTCCAAATGCAAATTTTCAGCCTACACAACACTCTCTGTAGAGCGTGCACTCACACACATACAAATACTTTAACACAACTATATGTTCTGGTGGTTCAGCTGATGTTGTGTTTTGTTTTGCTGCCTGACTCCAGAGGCTGGTTTGCAGGCTGGGTTTGCTGGTGTGTGTGTGTGTGTGGAAACGGAGAGGTTTTGTGCTTTGATCAAGAGAGAGGTGTGGAGTGAAGGAGAAGCTGTCTTCTAGGTGATAAGGGTAAGATGTTTTGTGTGTTTGCACGTGATTGTGCTTGCAGGTGAATCTTTGATGTATGTGTTTTTTAATTTTAATAAGGGATTAAACTAGGGCATGTTGTATGTGGAGAGAAATGACGATACATGCGTCGGTGTTTCGTCAATGACTCACACACATTCAGACAGACACACACCCAAGCTGTCAGACCTTCACTCATACCAGGTATGTATGCGATGCAGAACGAACTATCAGAGCAGCATTGCACTGATTTACATCTGTCAGGCAGTTTCTCCTTTCAGCTAATTAGGCTACGTTTCTTAACCTAGACTATGAAAAGAAACTAATGACCTAGTTAACAAAGTCTCTTGGGTTGTACTATTGTGGCTGCAACGATAACTATTATTAACTGGTTATATTGCTCAGTGTTGCAATGGCAGTTTTTCACAACTCTCAAAAAATTGTGGAACCAAATACTTGTGTTGTTGTGTTTCAAATCTGTGTATTGACAATTTTGACAACAGGAACTTTGTAAATTCAGTTAAGTGTTGATTGAAAGCCCATAATTCCGCGATTGTTAATGGTGTTATGGAGTAAAGTAATGAGTCGTGGTGTTTATTCTAAACACATTTTGTTGTTGCCCAAAATATATCAGCAGCTCAGCACCTTTCAAGGAGAAACCCACTTGATTCTTCAGAGAGTACCATTAGTTCACTTCCTTTCAGTTCGTTAACATGCATGTTAGAATGTACATGTGTAAAATGTCAGAAAATATATGTATGTGCACACAAAATCTCACTTCCAGTGTGAGCGCACGCATGTGGCTCAGTCTAAGTAGGCGATTGTGCCCGCAGTGTGGAGTGCCCCACACTGTGCGCTAATGCAAGTCTGTGGTTGTGAAATTAATAATTCAGAGTGCTGGCATAGCTGGGTGGAGCCTCGATTATTCATGGTTGGCATTGGAACCGACAGATGACTGCTGTTAATATTAAGGAGCAGCACACGGAGTCCTCCGCCAAGAAACCAGGCGGGCTTCAACATTCGTATGTCTCTATCCTCTGTCGTCTACAACCTTCTACTCCAACACATGCATCCAACTCCTCCTTTGCCTTGCCCTTGCTCTCCTGATCTTTGTCCTCTCCATCTGTGAGCATCTTCCTGTTTCTCTCTCTCTCTCTCTGTATCGTCTTCCTTTCTATATCTCATGTCTCACTCTCACTACTGATGCGCATAATGTTCCTGGAAATTTCAGAAAACAAAGGTCTGAAATGTGGCTCATATATGCAATTATTTAAAGACATTAATGGACATAAGGGCAGCTTCATTCAATGTTCTTTCTTTTTTTTCACGTTTCCTGCCAAAACATATTTGTCAGCTCTTTCAAGCAGTGTGTTTCAAATTCATAATGTTTAGACGTAGAGGTTAGACAATAAGGCAAACAATGGCATGAAAAAAATCACAAAGGCTCTGGCAAATTAAAGTACTCAACTGTAGGTTAGAGATACATTTTTAAAATGCTAATTAACTGCTGGTTTTACATCTCTCAAAGATTTTCAAAGGAAGTGAAATGTGTTAAAAGTAAACAGTAATCCAGTTATTATGCTACGTCTTTTAGCTAAAGCACATAATTTTTTACCCCATTGTAGATTTTTTTTAGCCATTAAGGCAAAATGGCAGGACTTAAAAGCGAGCTCTGAGGATGAGCTGGTGGCAGGAATACACAGGAATGTCTTTGCCAGGAGGTGTTTGTTGAGTTAATCTTCCCCCATTTGGGGTGGTTGGTCTCACTGTCGGGAGCTTGCAGGTAGCTCTTCAGTTCAGCCTCAATAGCCTGCTGGTTTGTAAGACCAGAAGCAGCAGTAGAGAAGGATTTTTGAAGAAAACTGCCTAGTGTTGTCTGAACTGGCTGGTGAAGCTGCAGCTTCCCCTGATCTGAATGTGAGGGTACCTTCATACGTGCGCTGCTATGACATTTATCCAGCATGTGAGCCACAGCTCTGGATTTCATGGCAATAACCTTGTCATCTTTGATGTAGCAGCTTATATTTCTCATTCAGGTAGATGATGATGGTAGCTTTTATGGTCTTGGTGAGCCCTGAGTCATGATGTGTCTCTTCCTCTTTGAAGAGCTGCAGCGCAGATCTGAAGTGAGAGACACTCATGTGGGCTTCACTGGTGAAGTCAGCAGGAGGATTTAGACCCTTGTAGACAGACTCCAGGTCATCAGTGTCCTGCCATGAGAGAGCCAAGTGCCTGTGTTTTTTTCAGAGAGTAAAAATAGGTAATTTCTGGGCTGATCACTGAGCAGAGATACTTGCACACAGATTTGGAGCTTGCCTGCCCTGTGGTTCGGTATTGTAGACCAGATACACCAGTTGAATGTGTCAACCTGATGATTGCATCTCATTTTTCAGGAGATGGTAAAGTTATACTTCTTCTTCTTCTGTAATGGTGTTCTCTTTTGGGTGTCCAGGTCTGCCTGGGTCTACCTTTCTTTTAGAAGCTGAATCTGCATATAGTCAATATCTAACAGAATTATGGATTTCTCCCTCTTTAGGAATCGGTTATCTCTATTTTTGTGCCCAATAGAATTCCAATGTCCTTTGCAATTTAGATTTTGCCTCTGGCGTCCCCCTCATAGTCTCCATTTTCTCCCTGTGTGCCTCTCTCCTCCCTCTCTCCCGTCTTTTTAGTCCACTGAATCTTATTTTTCTGCATGGTGTCAGTGCTGCTGCCAGTGAATGCTTCTTTTATTTAAGAGATTTGGAGCTCCAGTCACCACTAATGCCACTGCCATATTGTACCAGCACCCTGCTGTGGCTGCCGCTAATGACATTCTTTGTGTCTCCATCCCCGTGCTTTGCCTCCTCGTCTCCTCCTCTTCTGGTCTGAATGGAGGACTTGTCATGTGTTGCCATCAAAGGAGGACGAGAGGCAGTGAAAGCAGCAGCAAGCAGCTTTCCCCCCTTCCTCCTCACTCTTTCTCTCTCACCCCCTGGGATGTTTGAAGCCACTTCTGTATGTGTGTGTGCACATGTTTGAGAGACAGCATACATTAGGCCATGGCTCGAGAGTGCGAATGCATATGTATGTAAGTGGCAGCATATATTAGGCCAGAGGGTGGTGGGCATTTTGTGTGTACTTTTCAGGTTGTGTGTATGTTGTCAGTGAGCGTTCAGTATCTTTGACAAGGTAAGCAAAGGCTGAAGTGTGGGTTAGTGGTTGTGTGTGTGTGTGTGTGTGTGTTCACGTGCACCTGTCAAGTGGATGGCTTGTCGGAGAAACACCGAGCCTCCTGGACTCTCACAACCCTCTGGCTCTCAGCCCGCATCTCCTCCGCCTCCCAACCCTCCCATTACCACTTTGGGAGCTTCCTACTCCTACCTGCCTCCACACACTGTTTTGCACTGATGCACACACAATGAATTCAATGCTAATGAAGGGATGGTACCAAAGCATACTACCACAGACACACAAACTCTGCTGTTACTACACTTCCTCTGAGCATATCATACTTTAATTCCTGTTATAGTCATCTCCACATACTTAACATAAAACTGCTGTATGTGGTAAGCTGAGTATTTCCCAACTGGGCAAATAGGTAGTGAGGCAACTACCGTTTTTTTTTTTTTTCATTGTTGCGAAATCTGCAGATTATTATTTACATTATTTAATTATTCTTTTTTCCATGAAATGTGACTCCAGGGAAAGAGAAAAAAATCAACATCACAACTTCTAAGAGCCTAAGTTGATTGTTGGGTTGTTCATTGTTCATTTTGTTTGTTGCAATTAAAATTGTAGTGTCTAATTCCCAGGTCATCATTCCCTGACCCTCTGGGTTGGTGGCTCGGGTCCGACGCCAAACCAAAACTATATTTGAAACATGTGAATGAGACTCAGCAGTCAACTATCCTTCTCCAGAAACTTCTGTATTGTTGCTTTTAATACCTGCTAATCAAATAATTGTTGCAGCTTGAGAAAAATGGGAAAGAATTGGCTTCTTTGCTTAAAAAAGGACTCAAATTGTGAATTGACTAACAGAATTGTTAATAGCTAATGGAGTAATTATTTCAGTTTTAAATGTAGGACTTGCTCTTTCTTAACTATAATGTAATTAAGCTAGCCTTCACTGCATGCTACTGTTGCTAATGTATAAGAAAATTATACATATGAAAGGCTTGTATTGTTTTATCTTATTGTTATAAGTATTTCTCCTTGAAGGCACTTGAACCAACAATTACTTCATCAAACAAGCTTTTTTCAGTCATTTCTTTTAGATTAACCCAACATCTGCAAGTGCTTATTTGACAAGTAAAGACAATTTTTAAGGGGCCACTTCACCATGAAGTTGAGTTAAAATGAGTTAATTGTCATCATGAAGAGAATCGCACTGTGGAAACGGTTGTATAACATTTTTTCTGTGGCTCACGAGGTAGCTCTTTTTAGTCCGAGAACATAACTGTGATGATGCCACGATAACCAGATATCATGACAGATGCTGTTGAGTTGCTTTGTGGGAAATGTATGGTCCACTGATTTTTGGAGCTTGACCCCTACCAGGGACTAAAAGACAGTTTGCTGCTTTGATTTTGACCATTCGTTGTTCATCTGTCTCTAACAAGTCCCATAACTCAATGAACATTTAATGCTACATTGCTGGACTCACTTTTTAAAAATTTTTGGGTACACATATTACATTTTTTCTAAACCACTTCTTTTTGCAGACTGAATGAGACTTTACTTATCTTTTATTTATTCATAAATGTCTTCTTCTAAATCAAAACGGCATCCACCCCTCGCGTGGACACATCACCCAACATTGCCCAAATATAAACAAGGAAATCCTGAAAGAAAAGTAGTACATGCAGGACCCCCTCACGGCAGGCAGACTCTTTAATGCAGCGTCTCCATAATGTATGCGATGATGAAAACGACTGCAGCCTGCCTCCGCCTGCATGGATATTGAGAGGATATAAATAGCCGGGCCTGAATGAGTGTGCGCTGAGACTGGAGCCACAGCACACAGAGCTCAAACAATAAGCTGTCACCGCTACCCTTCCTCCCCTCTGCTTTCTCCAGTCCAGCAGCCTCCCAGAGCTCAAGAGAGAGAAACAGGGAAGGGGGGGTTCTCTCTCTCCCTCTTCCTTTCTTTATTCCACTTCCTGCCTCCCTGCTTTTGTAATCTGTCATCAGCGGCGAGCCCGAGCCTGACAGTCACTTGTTACGTCAGAGGGGCAGGCAGAAGGGCTGCCTGTCTCCCCACCTGTCTGTCTGCCTGCCTGTCTTTGGTAGGAGAGGTTTCTCCGTCACGCTGTTCTCTTTTTCTTTCAGTTAGATAAAAATAGGGGACGACGGCTTTGGATTAGATACGCACATGACTCCTTTGCTCTTCTGCAACGAAAGGATGTGATTTCTGATTTGTTTTTTTCCCTCCGTCTCAGTTTAGCATTCCAGTAGGCCACCCCGGTGCTCTTTGTGGATGTTCCTAGCCACATTCAGGAGATGGTGAGAAAACCGGTGTAACAAACACATTCAGACTGATTCAAGCCTTCGTGTTCTCAGTGATCTCGTTACAAAAGCGAGCACTGAAAGTTGTTAGTTCAAATCCCTGAGCTGTGTGGTAAATCCGTGTCTGGGAAATGTCATCAATCTTGCATTCCTCTCCTCCCTAAACGGTTAACGGAGAGATACTTGAGCTAGGCACTTACATCTAATCCCTGTAGTGCAGCTGCTGGTTGATGCAAGGAGTCAGTGGTTGTGCTGGGCAGCATTTTCAAGTTAAATAAATGTTTCAGGCAACCTCACCCCAGAGGAGTGCATCTGACTTTCTTTCTGTTGCTGCTGAGCCGAGCCGAAGAGAAGCGCAGGGAGAGTTTCCGTGGCACACTGAAACAGCTCCTCAGCTTAAAAAAGGTGGACATGGCTAGGAATGTTTCATGTGGCAGATGGCAGAAGCAGGCACGCAATTGTAGTGATTGAATAAGTCACAGTCTCTCTTAACTTCCCTTGATGACTTCCCTCACTCCATGATCTTCTCCTTTATTATTTACCATCCCTTGCAGCTCTCTCCTGTCTCTCTGCTCTACTTGAGATTTCAGTGTCCCTTCCATGCACCTGCTTGTACCAGAATACTTACACAACTTTAGTTTCCTACCTGCTATAATTTAGTTCCCTCCCTGATTTCTGCTGTCGGAAAAGATAGATCCATACAAACTATCTCATTTTTGTTGGTTTGAAAGGTTTGTCTTGGTGGTGATGTGTGATAATGCTACTGACTAATTCACTCACAAACTACGGCGCAGCGTGTGCTCAAGGATTGTTGTCTACATTGATCTTGATGGCCACTGCACCAAGTGTTTATTGGGGATCTATTTTTAAGTTGCAGAACTGCTGTTACCATTTTTGTTTGAATACATGACAGATGAAGGTACCTCTTGATATACTTTAATTGATTTGCATTATACGGCAGCCTTCTTATGTGCCAAGGGGAGCAGCTTACACAAAATAAATTATACGGCAACATCTGATGTTTGACAAACTGGTGTGCTTGTTAGCAGTGCTGGAGCACTACGTTTGTGGTCCATCTAGGAATCGCTCTAGAGAAATTTACACGTAGTTGTCGCTACCAAAGATGATATTATATTTTCACCCCTGTGTGTTTTAATTTTCAGATGAAAGAGCGTTTTATATCGCCTTAGGTACCATATTAACTTTGGTGTTGAGTGAATGTACACAAAACTATTTTACGGACATCTAACTCCATCCGGGGAAACTGTGACATGATACAAAGTGCATTTTACATTTTACAATACCATGCTCACCATCAATATTGGTACAGCACAATTCCCCTAAATCTGACACCTTTTTTAAACACCACTATCCAAATACTGGTTCAAAGTGATGAGGTTTGTAAGATGAATCAAAGTTTAACTGGGAGAAAAGCCACAATCCTTTCTCTCGACGAAATCTTTTGAACTTGTTGGAACCGTGGTTGTGACGTTATATTACAGAGCGGAGTTTATCCCTCACAAGTGATCTTTGGCCGAGTACTAACATGGGCTGCAGAAAGCAGACAGACATGTCAACAGACAGGTTTCATTGTGTCTTGTCATCAAGATACTCTAACAATAATGGCTGGTTATGATTGGATTTATTTGAGCTGATATTCTGTAAGATGTGCCCAGATCTGTCCCTTTCGGTGTCGAGGGATCGGAATGGAAATTTCCTGTCGATTTTGACTCCATTTTGCTTTTTCTTTTGAAAGATCGCTGGTTTCATCTTGATAGAGAAACTGTGCTGCATGGTACTTTTGCCTCATCCCTGCACTGAACACCGTCAGTGTAATGTGATCATTGAAGCATGTGGAGGCCCAGTAGCGACTGCCTGCTGTGTTGGGAGACGGCTCAGCGAGATGAAAAGAACATGAGAGGACACTGAGGCTCGTTACATGTCTGGAGATCCAACTTCCATCTCTGGGCACATTATCTCTCTTAATCTGCACTAATTGAAGCCCACTTCCTGGTTCCCCTCACATAGATGTGCTCACACACATTAGAATGGCTGCAAGTGCAGGGAGAGACACAAAGAGAGGCTGCCATGTTGTGTGTGGCCACTTTGATATGCTCCTCTTTTAGCACAGATACAGTCACATTGTATACCATATGCTTTGTTGCCTTTTATGTCCAATACGGTCTCTGTGATCGACTCCCCGTGTCAGGGTGTCACTGGGTAACAATATCAAAGAGGTTAATTAAAACTTACCCTTGCATTTTCTGACACTTGGCCACATATGAGATGACTGTTCAGATCTGCTTCTTCTATTCATCTGTCAGCCTTTTGGCCTTGCACTCTGCTGTGATTTAATGAAGACATATTCTGGGTAGCCACAGGCTTTTAAAGGTTGTCTATACTTAGGCTTCTTTATAGCTGGACTTGCACTTATCATTGGTTTACACTCAAAATGACCTTTTGAATTTCTTTTGATCAGCCTGTATTTTTCATCCACAACATTGTTGCTGGAAGTCAAAGCTCAGCACGGTTTGAAGAGCCGAGTGTTCAAGTAGATGAAGGGCTTATCCTGTAATTAAGCAGTAAAAATATGCCTGTTCTGTCAAAGATAGACACCAGCACTCTTACACGCTCACTAATTGCAAGTGCCTGTCTCCTCGGTTGAGTGTCTGTAATGTAAATGTGAAGCAGTGACAGAGGTAAAATGCTAATTTTTGTTGAATATCAAACACGGCGTCCTCACTTTTGTACACAAATCTTTATTTGCATATTTCCAACCAGGGGTGTCATGTTTGTTCCCTGTAGACTGTGGACTCCACCTGACTCACCTCATCATGTGGCCATCATTTGTTGCTCATCAAACAGGCCTGCTGTCAGGTAGTTAACATATGTGGAGACGCGATATAGCCACAAGTCATTTTGTTGTTGACACTTCCATGCTGTCCAGTCTGCAGAATCTCCTCACTAAGACAGTTTTTTGTCAGCATTGACTGTTTATTTGCATTCCCAGTCGGTCACATTTCCATATTTTTGTCCCGCTTCTTTCGCTGCCAGTACACTTGACAATACAAACTTTGTGCTGAGCCTGAGTCGGAGGTTGTTAGCCATAGCTTCACTGAACTTGTGATGCTTACTTGTCGAGTTACAACATTGTTGCTGGGATGATGTCATGGTTATAAAGTCTATGTACTGTTTGCTATACCAAATATGGTTAAACAGTGTTGTTAATATAGATGTATGTCAACTGTGGTTATTTCAGAAGGAAGTACAGTTGTCCAGGCCCGTTTTACATCATTGCAGCTTAAGCCAAGCAGTCAGATCATACAGGAAGGCAGTCAGTCACGAATACCTCTGCACTTAAGCAGATGCTTATCTCTGTGTCTGCACCTGAAATCTGCTGAACATACTGTGGTTTTTATCAGATAATCGGTTAGCTGTATAAACCAAAAAACAAAAACATCTGACTCTGACATGAGTTTGTCAGGTTGAATGCTGCTTATCCACATTCACATGAGCGAAAAGGAACGGAACAGATGAACTGCACAGATGAGCAATAGATTGAAATGACATTTACTACAAAGTCTCAGGGTTACTGAGATGGCCTTAATTTAATTTAAATGCAACTTTGCCTTCCCCTACTGGTTTCCCATCCTCTGTAATCTATGACTAAGTACATATGACTGCAATTGGCAAAACAATCAAGTATTGATTTTAGGGTTTTACCATGTTGGAAACAAGTTTAAAAGCTGTTATTGTACCAACACACAGCTTCATCACAACTATGCAGCATAAAGAGTTCCTTTGTGGGTCAACTTGATGAACCCGACTTGGAATCTGATGGGAATGTTGTTTCCTTTTAAATGTATATAAGGCTGTCCCTTGTCTGGTGTGATGGGAGCTGTTGTTTAACGCTGGCTCAGTAAATTGAATTTCCCTCAGGACAATGAATGGCATACTGATTTAAACAGCCATGTATCCCGGCCATGATTTATTGTCACCCGAAGTAAAAGTAGACTTTTATGACCTCTGGTTGATGGTAGATGTTTGTCAGAGTGCAGACAACTCTGATAGCTGTGATTCTCTGGGTCGAGTGTCAGAGAGTAAGAGCTGGATTAGAGTGGATCATGAATTGAAAATTGTGATTTGCTACTAACACGAAGATATTAAGATGGAAAGCTCTTGACTTCATCACAACACAAATCTGAGGCTACTCTATAATCATCTGTATTGTCCCAGGATCCAGTCAGCCAGTGTCAGAGCAGTGCGTATGTCTGGGTCGTACCTCTCCTCAAATGTAACTACATAAAGTGAAGAGAAACAAATTACACAATGAGACATGTGTGATTAATCTCTGCCCAGAAAGAGAAGCATATGGCAAGCAGAGACCGAAATGAGTCATATCATAACTACAGCATATCTTTTAAAGGAAACACATTTGTCACTTTCAGAGTTACTGATTAATCATCTATAATTTAAACCATCTTTTAGTATTTCTCTTTCAACTAAGTGAACCAGCAGCAACGTTCTGCGTCACTGCCCCCTCTCCCCTTCAATGATGGATTTCCCCCTGACGTGAGGTTAGGAATATTTTTATCTTTACTGCAAACTCAATTGAGCTGGAAGAGACACCTTTGACCGTTTGCTTTACAAAACCTGTTTGACTGCTTCATACAGTAAGCAGTTTCAGGATTCTGGATAATTGTGTCGTATAGAAACAAAAGTTTGCTTTATTCTCAAAGCATATTAAATATGTCTTAGAGGCACAGAGCAATATAATATTAATAAGGTGAAACACTCATCCAGGACTGCAGATTCACTTTTATGGCTTTATTCTTGATTCATCAAAGCAGCTACAGAGCAGCAGGTTGCAACACGGAGAAGTGTGCAGACAGTTTAAGTAGAACACATTACTTGTTATGATGAAAATGTCATATTAGACACGAACAGAAGTAATATTACTGTCATCTGGCACTGATGTGACAGCAGCCTTTGATGTAGCACTTCCCGGTGTGTTGCCATGATGCTGTCACCAGCAGCTCTTGTTGCACAGACGGAGAAAATGAAGAGGAGGGGAGTGGAGAAGGAAGCAATTTCCACTCGTGTTTGGCACATCTGGTTGGAGTGTAGCTGGAGTCAACTACAGTGTACGCTTTCATGTGTGACCTTGGCGTATGAAGAGCCGTACACTGTGGTGGGACTGTTTATTAATCAGATTTTAGTGTTGGTGTCACACACTCAGCTGGTCTCTGATCATGGTTGGAATACAAATGACATCCGCTGAAAGCTATCCCTCAAATTCAAGCGTACCCACACAGCAGGTGAAAATCCGTATGCCATGTAGCATCGCTTATTTTATGTTTTGTATGTAAAACATCAAGTCAGGAGGAACAACTCACTGCTGCAGTAATAACTTTAACAGGATTGTAAAACCTTGTTTGAGAGAAACTGTTGTGCAGTATCTTAACTTCCCAGCTCCTACTTTTTCTTTTGACCACGAGGCTTTCTACAGTAGTCGGTGTTGCTGAGGTGTTACTAAGTACACTGATTTCTACATTTAGTTGGATCATGGATGCTAGAGACTGCTCTATGCAGCAGCACAGTCCCAGCAGAGAGAGCAGAAGTCACACTTCACTTATCTCATCTCTAGATGAGTGTAACGAGAGTTGACCGACAAGATGACTGTGGAGAATTTGTCATCAATTTGTCCACAATATTTCAGATATTAACGTCAATGAGGGAAAAGGAGGTGTGAGGAAAGTGAGCATCTTTTGTTGTTAAAGCCTGCAGTTATCAGTATTCTTTACTCTCAACTTATTTGTTCAGTTCTTATTGTCTTTGTCCGTAGCTGAATGTTTATTTCTGTGTAAGTACACTGAGCATTGTAAAACCGGATCCTGTACACATACTTGGCCAATAAAGCCTGATTCTGATTTTGACAGATATTGTGGCTGCAGTATGAGCCAGAATTATTCAAAGGGTTTCTTGGATGTTCAGGACAAATTTCAACCCAGTCCAGTTTTTAAAAAAAGCATTTGGCGAGGCAACAAATAGCAGCTCTCGCTATTTGGATATTGCACTCGGCCATATTGCAGTTTTAGTAATGTTTCGATTAATTATTCAGCCCTAGCGACCGCTAGTAACTGTAGCAACATGCCAGACCACACGTTGCCCATTTATTTATTTTTCCCAATGCAGTGCCATTGTTGGTCTGCACACAGCCTTGGGCTTCTACAAAGATACTCAACAAGTGTGACGCTCACTAAACAGTAACATAACACCTGGAGGAGTAGTACTACTCACACCTCCTCTCTCAGCATCAAACACGTGCAGTATCACAATGCATTCATTTTCACCATGGGTGTTGGAACCTTACTGTTCTATGCGAGAAACTCAGTGAAGTGTTGGTACCCAAATGCCGGCGGTCTGCTTTGGTAAATTGAATTGAAGAAGAACTCTTTCACTCGCAGTCTTTACTCGGCACCACTCGACTACCCTGAGGAGAGCGATGTGAGCAGTGCGATGCTGAAGCTCTTGAATAGCTTGAAGGCATTCTTGAGCACTGGAGAGAGATAAGAATAGCGCTCACTTGTCTCTCTTCTATTGGCTCGCTAGCGTGGCTGTGGGTTGCTGCTCTGTTCCAGCAGCACCGCTCTAGACGCAAAGAATGGCAAAGGGAAAGAAGCGGGTGCCCTCTGGGTGCAGCAGAGCAGCTCGGCCTCGGATATATTTGGCTCTGTCAGTTTGCATACAGATCTGCAATGGTCTGCAATTAGGCTCCTTCCTGTTTCAACACAGGATATGGAAGTGCTGTGAAGCTTGGCCATAGATGCTCAGGGAGCATCCGAGCCAGTAGCCCGGCCCTCTAAAGGAGATGCATCATTTTCATGGCTCTAAAATTACACAGAGCATTTTGTAAGTGGAAAACAACTGGCTTGCGCTTGATGGACGAAATGTTACTTTCCACGAAACAGGCTGAATCACAGTGAAAGCTTTGGGCTCTTGTGAGTTGTATCCACTTCAGACATGAGAGGAAAATCAAGTGGAGGGGAGACCTAACAAAAAACACATTTTTAACTTGAATAATTGAGTTTGAATTTTGTTTAAGTTGCTTGCATTGTTTTCTGGGTTTATTGATCTCCTCCGACACGACACTGATGAGGGTGTAGTCAGTCTGAACGGAGGCAGTGACCAGAGTGCCCATGCTCGCATCGAACCCCAACTCTAACCCCTCCCTCCCTCTTACGAAGCACTGGAAAATATGCGTCAGCTACTTCCTCCTTCTCCCTCCCATTTCAACTTCCTGTTCTCTTGGCCGGTCGGAAGCGAGATGCTTTGAATGGAAGCCACTGCGAGAGGCCTTGTTCATTTACTGTTCCACCCTCAAACTTGTAATATTTAGTATGCTGATGCAGATTTACTGTTGTCCGGAATTAACTTTTTAAGGCCTCAGCCACAGACTTTGCACACACACCCAACCACACACAAACTCCTTTTTGTACTCCTCACTCATAGTTTGTCTCTACGCTCCCTCTGCTCCCCCTTCTTTCTCTCTCTGCAGCTCACTCTCTCTCCTTTCTCTCACTATATCAAGGTCACCTTTGAAAGACTAGTAATTTGCTGTCAAGACACTTAACAGACTTGGCTAATACCAGAGAGCCTCTTCTTCTCATTTATGGTCACAGGATTTCAGATTTTGCATCCAATCTGTATAATACTTCCAGAAAACCTAGATAATTAAAGAGTTAGAAAGTGTCCTTTAAGCTTGCAGCATATGTTTTTGCTATCCCTTTTTCAGCAGCTAACTTTTCTTTGTCAAAGGAATGAAAATGGCATACATATAATGAATGTATTTTTGTCATTATGGCCCTCACATCTCTTCAGACTGTTTGCACAGACACCATGTTTTGTGTTTATACCAGTTGAACTACACTCCCCAACTTAAGGAGAAGCATAAACAGAGGTAAAAACAATGTCATGTAATTTGAGAGCCAAACAATTGGAGTGGTCATTCTTCTTCTGCACGCCTGGAGAGAAAAATGTTGTGCAGATTATGCTTCTCTGTGACCTACTTTTTGTTGGTATTTCACAGTGTTGCCACATTTAGCCCCTAAAGTCATCAGATTATTGATTATGCCTTGTTTTGTTCTTACAGCTCTGATGGTACCAGCTGAACAGTGACCGCTACCTGCCTGAGGACACCTGCTGCCCAGTTCCCTTCATCATGTCTGGGATGCACGTAAGTGAAGCACACATTGCATTTTTTGTCACATATAACATCTGGTGGTACAGGTTCTTAAGTGTGCAAATTAAAATACCGTCCCTTTTTATGTTTCATACAATTACACGCATCTCAACAAATAGTAGATAATAATCAGCATCTGTTGGTGCCGGCTTCTTACAGTAGCAGCCACACCAGCAGAATGAGGTCAGGAGGGTGTGTTTCTGCAACCTGGTTCCATTTTTAACTATGATTCTGCAGATTTTTAAGATATAAACAATATGAAATACCAGCAAATACCAGCAAATACCATTGGTTAAGATGAGATAAAAGTGAGTTTCACGGAGAGATGCTGAAATCGTCTGCCTGAGATTCACAGCTGGAGGTCCTGGACAGAAAAAGCCAGGTCACCTTTGGTCACAAGTCAGAACCAATACCAAGGCCCTGCCAAAAGGATCTCAAGCAGAATCATAGGAATTAACAATTCACAGATATAGGCATAGACGTTCAATATATGTGCAGTTCAGGTGTTCCCTTCTGCATCACCAGTACAATCTTAGTATTTGTAATATTAATCCCTGTCATCAGTTCGAACACGTGTCTTCCTGGAGCTTAACATTTTCCATCACAAGCTGTCAGATTTTAATACTGTTGTTTTATGAAACATGTTGACACACGCTTCATTGATCTGCTGAAGGTTTCTCACATGGCTGTCTTTTTTTATTGTCTAACTTTGCCCAGAATTATAGCAAGATTTAAGAATGTTGTCATTGTCGGCTTATGTAATGTCCTCTGCCGCTCTTCTCAAAACTGGAACTTCTGCATCCCAGACTGCATTTCATTCAGGTGATGTCATCCTTCAGAAGGGTAAATTGAGGAAGTAGCCGCAACTCAACAGTCAGTTCCATCACCAATTAATCATCCCGTTTGTTCAATGAGTTGCTAGGTCTGTAAAATTTGTCACACATCTTTTAAAAGCCTTGTTTGTAAAATCACTTATCCAAAACCAAAAGATATTCAGTTTAGAATCATTTAAAAGTAGAACATTTTGACTTTGGACAGGCTGGAAAATGAGATTTATTTGTATTTTTTCTAAGTAATAATTGAAATTGTTTGTGAATTAATTTTATTTAGTAATCAACTGATTGTTTCAGCGATATGTTGCATGTAGTGTCACCACAGACGTTGAGTAGATATGTAAAAATATGCACCATGTTGTTATATCAAAATATACTGAAATACAATAAAACTGTCATATGTGTCGATTTCACAGCGACTACTTGAAAGAATCAGTGTTAAGTAACATGCACGCACTTACAGAAATGTGTGCATACTGTACATGAACATGCAAGGGGATCTGTGCAGGATACCGAGGTGCTGAAATATCTGTAGTAATGTATTAATGCACACAGCTGGTGCACACACATCCATCAAAGTGTCTGGCTCAGTTTTAGTGGTTTCACGTTACCTAGCCGTCTCAGTGGTTGAACTAAGTGCCAGCCTCAGAGGTGGATTACTTTCCCTCCTGCATCCGCTGCCTTAACATGTCCTTATTGATTCAGATTGAGTTATCTGTCTCACAACAGTGCTTCACCACAATCAGGTGAACATTTTAGGAGGAAAAATTCAAATATCATCATCTTTACAAAACCGAGGCTATGATCCAACTAAACCCGTTTGATTCTCCACCAACTTCATGGAGGTTAAATCACATTAAATACGGAGATAAGATATTTTCCCATGTGTGAGTCAGGTTTTGAATTAATTTGCTTATGCTTTGTCTCCGACTTCCTTTCTAACTGATCAGTTAATAATTCACATTGTCATCTCACAATCAATAACCATGTCAGATTACTCAGCATATTTAGAGCCTCTAGACAGGACTGGACAGGAAACGCTGTGGTTTTTTAGCAACATAATGCATTTTCGATTCGTTGGGAGTCTGGCTTATGAGTGATTTCATTTCCAGATCTATCTAGTGGGTTTCTGGAGGCCAAGAGGTCACAAAATGTTACTGACGCAGAATATTTCTTGGGGCAGCCCTATGACCTACTGGTAATCTTACCAACCTGCGACCAAAAGGTCAACAATTCAGTCAGTGTTGTGCATCTATCAGCGTCCAGCCATCCGGTGAAAAAGCAAGCAAATAAAGTACACCACCAGCTGACCTGTAGGTCACTCAGGAGGTAAATAAATGTCAAGCAGGAATGACAAACTGCATTTAGTTGACCTCTGTGGGAAGATGCTTTGCATATGAATGTGTCATTTCTTAAAGTTGGCAGATCCCAATAAAACTGACATGATTAGTGGCTCTTTCCAGTGAAAGCCTGTGTTGGCTCTAGCCGAGGTTTTTCCACAGTATCTCTGTGTGTTGCACTAGGCTACATTTTAAATTACTAAAATCTTCGACAGCACTACTCAAGAAAAAAAACCCATTTCTTATAAATAAAGGGGTTCAAGCGAGCACAAGGAGAATAATAACAGTGGAGAAGGAAGGTTTGTCTGTATCCACATCTCCCTCTGTCACAGTCGTCACCACCAGCAGTCCAAACTCATTATGTAGCATCGGCACACATGTTCAGCTGTACCTTGTGTTGTCAGGAATAACGCAGCTTGTACGAGGACCTCATCCCACTCGAACACACAGCTGCTGCTTTGTACTCTGCCTTCTCATTTAATCTCATTCACTCCATTGTTGTTCGTTTTTGATCACACTACTGCACTGATCTAACAGCGCAGACGGAATACGACAAGCACTCTTATCTTTCTACCATTTACATTTAGGCTTGTAGCTGCCATTTTTACAGTATTTGGACTCATTGACAATTAGTGCAACTCGTTTTCGAGGCACACTCACACAGGTGTTTACATTGTCGCCCTTGTGTGCATAGCATTGTGAGATATGTTACTTTAATAATTGAATGAAATTGAGCTACCACACTGTGATCAATGCTCCTTCCTCTCTGTCCTGTGTGATGTAGGCACCATGGTCGAGTGGCACAGAGTGTGTAGCCAAGTACAACTTCCAGACTGCCAACGAACAGGACCTGCCTTTCTGTAAAGGAGATGTACTGACCATTATCGGAGTCACCAGGGTAAGAAGTCACTTTATACTACATTAGCCCTGAAATCTGCTATTGTGGTCAAACGATTGTTATTGAGAATGTGTTAAAAGTTGATTGTTGAAAAACTTCTTTAATGACTTCCTAATGAGGTACATATGATTGTATTTTATAGCGTTTGTTTCGTCAGTTTCTGATGTTCTGAATATTGAAAAAAATCTACAAAAGACCAAACGATTGACCATGCGGGATAAGACTATCTGACTGTCCCGTAGATTTAAGATGACATAAACAGTGCTATTCTTAACTTACTCAATCTAAATTAAGCATGTTTCTGCTTTACCCACATCAATGTCCGCAGAGCTAAATTTGTCTACTTTTCCTCATATTATTCATTTTGTTTTTGTACCAGAAACCAACTCATAATAATGATTACTGACTGAAAGGACAGTTTGTTCTACCTCTAGCCTGAAATAGCCAATAGAGCAATTTCACATGGTAGATGGTAAATGGACTGGCATTTATATGCCACTTTTCCAGTCTACTGATCACTCAAAGCGCTTTGCGACGCCTGCCACATTCACCCACTCAGACACTGATTGCAGAGGTTGCCATGCAAGGTGCCAACAAGCTCATCTGGAGCAATTTAAGGTTCGACATGTAGCCAGGGGATCCAGGGATTGAACCACTGACCTTCAGATTACGGGACAACCCGCTCTCGCTGCAGAACGACAGCAACCCAATATAAATAAATTGTTTCAGCAAGCAGTAACACTGTTTTAAGATTAGTGTGCAGATTATTTGTATTGCATTCAAAATCTGAACCAATACACTAGAGGTTCCTGTTAGCAACTGGCTCTCTCTGTCTGCTGATAGAGCTTCAGCGCCTACATCCACTGTAGATTTCTAACCCCACTACCTCACCTCTGTGTGTTTACAGTGGGACAAGCGGTGTAGCGATACTCCTCACCTACAGAATTACTTCACATCGATTAGTAGTACTAATATTAATGTTGTGTTGTCGTGTGTTTGGCTGTTTCAGGATCCAAACTGGTACAGAGCGAGGAACACAGTGGGTAGAGAGGGCACCATCCCGGCTAACTATGTCCAGAAAAGAGAAGGAGTCAAGTCCGGAGGGAAACTCAGTCTTATGCCGTAAGTACCACAGGAGGAGAAACCGAACATAACACTGTCTGTGTGCTTGAATGTTGAATGTATTTATGGAGAAACAGATACACTTGTAAACATGACACACAATTTGAGTGCATCGCAGCAGGTTTATTCATGGTAAGTAGGAAATTGTAGGAAAATGATGTTGCATAATGCTGAAGTATAATATAGGAACATGAACAATATGCCGCAGTAATCAAAATAACCATTTGAACTCTCGTCATGTGTCTGCTACATATTGGCCACATGTGCTCTTTCCTTCTCAAATGTGTGAACAAGTTGTTTTACCCTCGTTCACTTCGGTCCCCTGCAGCGAGGGAAAAAGAAGTCTTGATTTCAAAAGTCAGCCAAGGCATCAAAAGATGGAAATTCCATCTCTTACAGCCTTTTGGTTTGTTCCGTGTCTTCTCTCGTCTGTGTCTTTCTGCCACCGAGGCCAGCACCAGCTGCACGCTGCATTTGAATCAGGCCCTTTGAAACGGCAGCTATTTCAAAAAGAGGAAAACACAACGAGAGGCATATGCAAATGAGGCGAGACAGGAAAGCTGAGAGCATACAAGCTGCTACAGGATCATCACATGGCTATGAGATGCTGTCATCTGAAAGCGTTTGTGTGCATCCCTCAAGTGGTAATAAACAAGCATTAAAACTTCACAGTTTAGAGGAAAGTTTTTCATTTCAGCGTGATGTGAGGAAATGTAGGATGTTCCCCTGTCTACTGTGCTGAAATGAATCAAGCAGGGTTTAGAAAGTTAGAGTTTTCAGTTTTGTGCCTCTGAGCTGTTACAGAAAAGTCTATGTGTCGGTTGTTGTTGTTGTTGTTGTTGTTGTTGTTGTTGTGGGTTGGTCCTCTTATTTTCCCAAAAGACACATTTAACTTGAGATTTTTAGGGCCGTGCCTTGCGCGGTTGTGCTGATCCATCGCATTGCATTATAACCTCAGGAGGAAGTCCATACGTCCTAAAGAGAGTGTGCTCTCTGCAGATACAGAGGTCAATCTGAGGATCAAACTTTTAGAAACTCGTAGGCATGTGAGTTAACAGTAGTGAAGCAGTGCTTATAGAGCTGCTGATATTTCACTGTAACATTAGCAGGAAACATTTAAATGGACTTTTGACCCTCTTTGTCTCACTTCATCAACTGCCGCTGAAAGCTTTAACCTCTCCTCCTGCCACCACTCATGCTGCCTGTCCACACGGCTTTAAATATGGTCATAGGGTCATCCAGTTCTGGCATGATGACCGTGTGTGTGTTGTTGTGTCTGTGTGTGTGTGTGTGTGTGTATGTGGTCTGTGTGTGTGTGGTCTGAAAAGGAACTTTAAACTGGCCCTGTCTAACTGTGAAACACAACACAATAGCTTGAAATACTAAACTCATTGGTAGATTTAGCGTCAAGTTTCAGCTTTATTACAGCTGTTACCAAATTCTAATTATATTTTTTTATATAAGAGATAATTAGGTTTGCTTTAATTTCCCTACTTATTAATTGATTAATGGAAAGTCAAGTAAATTAATTGCCAATTTTCTAGGTCACTGATTTATATTTTTGCCTGAAAATGCTTTAAACAATTAAATATTTGCTCTTTAAAGGTGAACTTTTGAACTTGAACTTCTTCACTGACTTATTTTCTTCTCTACTAAACAGACTAAATTCTTTCTTTTCATGACTGAATGAACAAACTGACCTTAAAGGACAACACATCTTCATATTGTTTGACTTTGTTTATATGTGGCGGACCCTGCCACCTTTCTAGCTTCTAACAATGTGGGACCTTATTTTCCTCTGAGAACAGCTTGTTCATTCATTGATGGAGAAAGATAAATACTTTGAGTTTGTTTTATTACCTCATTAATATTGTATATGTTAAAATCTGAGTTTGAATTTCCAAAATTAAAAAGTGCCTCTTTAACATGTAATTACATTTTTTTATCACTTATGATTGTAAATGAAGAGTCTATGAGTTTTGTACTGTTGGTTTGACAACAGAAGCAATTTCAAGACGACTTCTGGGAAATTGTGTTGAGCATTTTCACAATTCTTTGACCTTCTTACAGACAAAGCGATTAGTCAGTTAATCATGATTATACTCTGCAAATTACTCACTTCAGAAAACAATCTTTGGTTAATCTTTGGTTGCAGCCCTGGATTTTTACTAAAAGGAGTCATTAGGCTCCCAAATATTTTGCACGGTTACACTTGGTGACCTCATGTCCTCACTGCTTCCTTTGGGATCACTGCATAGTTAACTGTTTAAAAAAAAACACTCAAGGCATCAGAAGTCGTTCTTCTGCAGCCATTAGCTGTAACCCAGAGGGACTTGTTGATTTTTTTGTGTGTGAATCACTAACAGATGTCTGTGAGAAGACCTCTCCCTCTTCGCTGGCTTACATAAGGGTTCAGCTGTGGTCTACTGTCCCCTTGCTCACCCTGACCCACTGATACTCAGCAGTAGATACAGTCCTCGCCTCCCTCACTGGCATCGAACAGCTTGCTCTCTCTGCTGCCCCCATGTGGTTGACATCCGCCTCACATAATAGCACCACCCCTGAAGAAAAGATGGGGTGTTCACCCTGTTCCACTGTTTCCTCGGTCCTCCCATGTCCCCACCGAGCTGTTTACTGCATTTTTGTGATTTTCCAATTGTAATATGATGTCATGTATAAGAACTGCAGTTAATTGCCGTGGACAGAACAGCTAGTGTGCCTCCACCAAAGGGCTATGTATGTCTCGGGGTCGTCCATGCTTGGCGCCCGCTCTTGGATTAGTGGGAGTTAAGGAGCGGTTGTCCATCGGAGAAGCTGCCTGCACTGATCTAATCAACTCAACCCGTATTAAGCTGCTTGGCCACAAGGACCTCTGCTGTCTGAGGAGGCCGAGTACCAAGAGGAGGAGCAGGAGGAGGAGGAAGAGGAGGAGGGAGTGACGGAGGCAGCCACAGCAAAATAGGCTAAATCAATTATAGTCGTTGATTACCACCCATTCACCAGCCAAGAAGCATAGAGATACCCTGTGGGCTGGGCCCGCTTTGCAGCTAATACGACTTTCTGCACGAGGAGTGACATAAATCGATGGATGGGATGGTGGTGCGTTTGAGCGCAGGATCGCTGGTCTACAGAGGCAGGAATGAAGCATCTTACTGTATTTTATGGGAAATCTAAGATACATTATAGTAAACCATGAGAAATAACAGTTAAGTTTAAAATCACAAAACCACAACAGTGGTGAGAAATATGTATATGTTAGCATAAAAGAAGTGTGTAAAGACCATAGATCTGTGATGTTCAGAAACCTGGATATGCAAGCTGGAATATTGAAATAGAAACCAGGGACAACGTCTTATCCAGGTGTCTGAATATCCTCTGCCATGTTTGCAGGTGCCTCTTAATCTCAAAATGACATTGCAGTTAGTTTGTGCAACAAATCTGATGGCAAATGATGTAGTGAGGATGAAATTCGGGTAGAAAATCATGACTCAAGTAAGAAGCTGAGACCTGCATGCAGGCCATCAGACACCTGGATACTGTAATGATTATGCAATTCAGGACATGAATAATCAGGTTTCTCTGAACACACCATATTCCTTATATCAAAGCCAGGATACTTAAGTGCATGTAAGCACCCTCACTGCAGTGCAGCTGTCTAATCCATCCATTAGAGACCTATAGATGTATCCTCTGGGCCATATGGTGAGGGTGAGGCAGCGCTGTACTGCCAGCTTATAAATAAAGAAGCAAGAGCTGTATTTCTTCTCAGAGGATGCTGCGTGTAGTTTTTTTAAAAACTCTTATATGTGTTGAATCAGTCAGTCCGTCTACTTTTAAAACGGTCAGGAGTGGGTGACTTGGTTCTGTCCCACCCACACCACCTTGTCTGCACAGTTTTTGCGCTTTCCTGTTATTGCAGTCCCGTCGTGTCAGTTTCCGACTTTGTGTGTGTGTGTGTGTGTGTGTGTGCGCACATGCATGCATGAGCCCTATGTTTCCTGTTGTTTGGCTTCAGGTACTTTCTCACTGACTCCTGGAGTCTGGACGGCACCGCCCCTGCAGGGCTCGAGCTGAACAGACTGGAAGTGCTGCTGCTGCCGGCTTCCCCTTACGGCCACTCTACAGTTTTTCACTTCTCATTTCAGAGGAGATCTGTGGGTTGTGATACAAAGATGTGGATCTTTCTGTGTGGTTAATATTGCGAATGAGTGTCCTGAAAATGAAAACATGTGTAAACTGTTGTAGGAACTGTTGAAGGATTTAGGCCTTTCTGATGCTGATGTCACTGACAGACAGCAGATGACGATTTCAGTTGAGAACAAAAAGCAGCACATGGGTCAGACTTGTCTCTTATTAGTCCTTAATTGTTACATTACTTTCTGTATGTGTGTGTCTGTGTATGGCAGATTGTGTGCAAGCAAACTGTACAGCTAAGTTTTTAAATCTCCTCGTCTCTTTCTCCCCCTTTTGTCCTTCATCCTCTTCCTGTCTTTCCTACTTGTAGCTGGTTTCACGGGAAGATAACTCGGGAGCAGGCCGAGCGGCTGCTCTACCCTCCAGAGACGGGCTTGTTCCTGGTGAGGGAGAGCACCAACTACCCCGGCGACTACACCCTGTGCGTCAGCTGCGACGGCAAAGTGGAGCACTACCGCATCATCTACCACAACGGCAAGCTCACCATTGACGAGGAGGAGTACTTTGAGAACCTCATGCAGTTGGTTGAGGTGAGAGACTGCAGCATTTAAGCTTCTGCTCTTTCTCTGATACTCATAATACTCTCATCTCCTCATCAGCACTAATCAGTTGGTTTGCCTCTAAATCCAATAATAGTGAGAACCGAAAGTGTTCAGCTAAACCACAGAGAGACTAACTGCAGACAGCTATATGTAGGAAAATGAAACCTTTGACCACTGACATTCTGCCCACAAATGTCATACATTTCATGTTGTTCACGAGGCACTTCCTCTCTCTTGAAAGTCACTGAGATGAAGGACAACATTTTCATGCCGTGGTGAAACAGCTGCTGTGGTTTGACTGTAGAGCTACAAAACGGCAAAGGAAAACCAGCTTTGAGTCATTTTTCAAGCAAAAAAGCCAAGTACTCCCCTGTTATTGCCTCTCAGTTGTAAGAATTTGTAGGTTTTGGATTGTCGGCTTTGGAATGTCCCATTGTACATACAATTCTGTAGAGAGAGGCTCATCAGTAATTTAAAAATAAACCAGGAGACAGTTGAAATTATTGTGTAATATAGAAATTGACTGACGTGTTTTTTTCAGGGCCAATACTTTAAAATTACTCAAGCACTGAACTTAAATATGATTTCGAGGTACTTTTCTTTGGTATTTCCAGTTGCTATCAACCCATATTTCTACTCCACTACATTTAATAGACAACTTTAGTTACTAGTTACTTTGCAAAATCAGATTATTCAGTGTTGATATTATGTGCGACATGTAACCAAATTGTAATTGACTGAGACCACAGCAAGCTGACCTACAGACGGAGAAAGAAATGTGGAGCAAAGAGGTGCCTTTTTAAAATTACATCATTTTATCAGCAGTTGGACAAAATAATGCAGAATATTAGCCCCAATAATTGGTGTAAAATGTTGTTTTCTGCATGTGTCAGTAAACCTTCAGTACCTTCCCAAGAAGTAAATACTGCACTACGATATTCCTCACTGAGTAAATCACATCCCACTGGTGATCATGCAGCTGTACACCTGTAGGTCTTTATCATCAGCTGTGATTTTTTTCTGAAAGAACTAAAACATTTAGTCTGTGCGAAGTCCGCATTTCAACGGTCTTATATATTCAATCTTCGTGACATCATTTTATGATTAGCAAAATGAGGTGATCATGCAGCAGTGTGATTACATAACTCTGTAAACACGAGACCCACACACTCATGCACACATTCACCGTCCCCGTAGAGTTTCCCTCAAAATCGGACTCGAGTACATGTTCATATTCTTCAAAAAGCTGTGTGATCCTCTCACTCGCCGCCTGTTATCTGAGAGCTGGTTCAGAGGAAGGACAGAGTGTGGAGATGGCAAAGACAGGAGACTCGATGGCAGGGAGGGAGAGAGAGAGAGAGAGGGAGAGAGAGGGAGGCCTTTCATCCGCTCAGATAAAGAGACGAGCAGGATTGGCGTCTATCACACTTTTAATTGGACCTCATCTCTTTGCCTCGCGGGGCGTTGGAAGTGGACAACAGGAATGTGCCAGCTGGCACCGAGACCATCTACATCCCCGGTGCATTCCTGTTATCAGCCACCCACAATCTCTATCTCTCCATCTCTCGATCCTTCTCACCCTCCCTCTCTCTCTTGTTCACACCCTACAGGCTTGGTTCTGCCTCCCTCCCTCCTTCTCTGTCTCTCTCCATGTTCCCTCATGTATACCTGGCATATTGCTTTCATACCTCCGCCCTTTGTTATCCATCTCAACCTCGTACTTTGCCTCCCCTCCCTGCATTTATCTCTCTGTATCTCCGTCCTCTGCCCTGCCTACATTCCCCTGTGTCTTCTCTGTCTCTCCATAATAGCCTACGAGAGGATTCCTCGCATTCTTGCGTGTTTTTCCGGCTTGCTCACTGTTGCCCTGCTCTCATTGGCCTGTCACTGCAGGCTTCGCATAAACCTATATATACTCATGCGTAGTATATCACGTATTTATGCATACGGTGTGTATAAGCTGACAGACCCAGGCCTCCTTTCTGCCAATCACTACATTCAGAGTGATGTCATGTCTGTCAGCCACATGTATGCAGTCGTACTGGTGAGGTGACATAGAGATGGCTCCGTATGGTATTTGCGAGGGTGTGACAGCTTGCGTTTCAGCTACCATTTTGTGTTTTTACTCACTGCTATTACACCCTTCTGTGTTGATTATATATGAGCAAGAACTCAGTTTATTCAGTGGCCTTGTGTACTAAAAATACATTTTAATTACAAGACGATTTAATTTAATTAAGTTTAGTGTATTAATCTTGGAAGAGACGGTGCAAATTGATAAAAATACGTTGTAAAACATGAGTTAAAATTAGCCAAAAGGTTCGTTTTCACCTGTAATCTAATGGACAACGTGTTTAAAAAAGGCTTCCTGAAATATGACCAAGCAAAAGAAAAATTAAAGTACAAAATAAAATGACACAGGACATGCAGTTTAAATAAGGGAAGAAGACAGTTTGTGTGACAGTTAAACCAGAGGTGACATAGTTTTGTGCTGACGAGGGAAGTTAATGATTAATCAGTTAATCTCAGCTGAGGTTTTAACTGATCACAGATGTGTTAACCACAATCAGAGACGGACACAATCACATCAAAAAATACCTTATAAGATGACAAAACATTTACTTGCTTACCAAAATAAGATACAAAGTACTGGTATGAGAAAATATATTTGATTTAAATACATGTAATTTTCTACACATGCTGTACAAAATTATATTATTACATTTTAGACATTTAGTAGCTTCAGTAGTGACGGACGGGAGCTCCACTATTAAACTGAATTCATTATGTTGTGTTAATCATTTAAGTAACTCTGTATTTATAAAAAACATTTTTTACTCTATCTGTTATTTTAACTCCTAATGTCGCACTCCCACCCTGATTTCACATTGAAAATAGATTAATCATATTAATGATTAATTGTTCTTTAGCTGTTAAGGCAAATATTAGTAATAAAAGCAGTGTGTTGAACAGGCAGATGTAATAATGCAACATTCAGAGATGTCTTTATTTGACATATTCCAGGATCAGACAGAAAACACTGCACATATAACAGATAATAGAGCTCGATCTATGTAAAGAGGGTGGTGCAGTTGTTGTTGACATATCTGAGCTGACCCTCTCTTCACCATGCTGCCCCCTGGTGGACGTCAGAGCATCCTACACTCTGTGGTCAATTCGCCATGCTGCAGTTGTGTAACCTTGCTGTCGGTGTGGTAGCTGCTTCTTCTTTTGTTGTCTTATTATTTGGTTGTCACACTCATTCAGCCTCAGCTGTCTGTCAGAAAGATTCATGTTTGAGTCCCTTTAAGTTTAATATAAATAGTTTATCATCAAAATAGGACATCTGCCTTTGTCTAACCTGCCTTCATGATGATGAGCATGTGTATGGATTCAGGATTTGTTTGTTTGGATTGCTGTGATTTGGCGGGTAAAAGGTCAAATGCAGTGACCTCTCTCACACCCACACTCTCCTCCTCTGCTGCTGGTTCCCACCATAAATGTTACAAACCTTCACTCGTCTCCACATGGTGCTAACTGCCAACAGATGCCCTACACATGCTGTGAATCTCCAGCAGAGGCTCTTTGGTTTTAAATGTTCCCGTCATGACAGTCGATGATCACAGGACAGATGCATTGTGTTGCCGTGAATTGTGTTTATAAGATGTAGAAAAATTAGTTTCTGTTTTTCTTTTCTATCAGACTTAAACGAGGCAGAGATTCTGTCGTCCCATGAGACGACTGTTCTCCTCTTGAACACTGACGCTTGTGATAAAAGTTCTCTCACGCTTCTCTCTCTGCTCTCAAACGCCACTCATACCCTGTACATATCAAGAAGACGGATCCCCCTCACATCATCTCTTCTGACGCCGCCTGAGTTTTCTTTTCATCGCTACCTCCATGTTCTTCTGTAGAGCGTTGCTGGAAGCGTCAGCCGCTCTTTTGTTTTGCATATCAAAAGCTCGTATACAGACGCAGCCTTCACATTTAATCTGTGAACAACAGTCACTCATGATTCAACTCAAGATCTTAGATGGCAGACTGAGAGTGAGCTGAGAGTTTTTAAAGATCAGATTTGATACAAAAGTTAGACAATGAAACTTATAACGACTAGATTTTTGTTGTTGAGTGTTGTGTTATATTGAAATTCTCTCTGACTCTGTCCGCAGCATTACACCAAAGATGCCGACGGCCTTTGCACCAGGCTGATTAAACCCAAGTTGATGGAGGGAACAGTGGCAGCACAAGACGAGTTCTCCAGGAGTAAGGACACGCTGAGCTCATTACACTGCTCTACAGGGACACTGGCACTAACACACACAGGGGCATCATCCCGCTTGAAGTTACAAACTGTCACGTAAACCTCACAGGCATAAAGTCTGTGGCGCATGTACAAAATACAGACAGGGCGTGCATCCCCTACTGACATCCACTATCATCCACAGTCCTAATAGCATTAATCATCAGAGGGGTAATTAATCTGTGTGTGTCTGGGGACGAATGCTGGGCTTCAACAGCTCTCAAGGTCAATCTGAGTCTTCCTTCACCTCAGCCTCTCCTCATCCCTCTTCACGTACCCTTCTGACCCGGCTAATTCTTACACCAGGCAGGAAAGTCGGATCGGCTAAATGTTCAAATAAATCAACACCTTTCCACCCAAATGAGATGCATCACTCCCAAAGTAGAACTCTTAGTCTGACCAGAAGATTTATGGGAAACTCGCTAATGAATTTCGTGAACATGATTTGTGAGCAGTGTCATTAGACTTATAGCGTGATTGTCGGTGGCTGTTAAGTGAAGTCTGTCCTCTCTTGGCAGGCGGCTGGGCCTTGAACAGAAAGGAGCTGAAACTCCTGCAGACCATCGGCAAAGGGGAGTTTGGAGGTGAGGAATTGTTTTCACAAGGATCTCTGCATCATTTAATTTTCATACATCGGAGCCATAATAACAGACACCAGGGTCGTCTTGGATACTGTACTTAAACTTCACCTTGTCTTTGTCCTCGTCAGATGTGATGGTGGGAGACTACAGAGGGACCAAGGTGGCAGTCAAGTGTATCAAGAATGACGCCACAGCGCAGGCGTTCATCGCCGAGGCCTCTGTCATGACGTAAGATCCTCCGACTGTTCATGTGTCCTTGTTTACGTGACTGCCAAGAAACAAAATCTTTTGTGGACACATCCTAATATTTTCCAGCAAGATAACACTTGTTCTGCTTCTCTTATGTTTTGTTCAGGCAACTGAGGCACAACAACCTGGTGCAGTTGTTGGGGGTAATTGTGGAGGAGAGGGGCAGTCTCTACATCGTCACAGAGTACATGGCGAAGGTCGGTCACAAGTTTTCTATTGTATTTTTCTTTGAACAGTGTCGAACATTCATCAAGTGCTGCAAGCTTAACATGCGGTTTGAATGCTTGAGAAATGTACAAATGTGAAAGGGCCGAGTTAATTAGCCTCACTTGACATGACACATACTACAATGTAATAATTGGCCTTCGCCCAGTGGTGCTGTAATGTGAAATGGTGCGGCTGAACTCTTTAATAAGAGAACCAATATTAATCACTTAAATGACTGATTAGAAAAAGAAAAGGAATTGATAATCTAGATATGAAATGTCACAGTAAGACGTGATGAACGATGCCACGTCCAAGTTAGAATTTGTGAATTGACACGTCGTAAAACCTTTTTGTTACGTATTGTGTTCCCGTGTTGCTCAGCTGACAGCACGCCAACACTTTTTGGTGGTCCTAAAAACTGCTCCATGTCCTCTCTGCGTCACAGGGCAGCCTCGTGGACTACCTGCGCTCTCGAGGACGGACCGTGCTCGGCGGAGACTGCTTACTCAAGTTCTCACTGTGAGTCCTCTTCATCTCCGCTCAAGCACTTAGTACATTTACGGAAAAGACAAATGTTTAATCAGCACAGTTCAGGGTCTAGAGCTAAACTGCTGCTCTTCAGCTGTCAGGATTTGAAGAGAATTTCAAAAGCGTAGTGTCACGCACTCGACTCGCAACATAAAAGAGCCATTTGTTTACACGAGCAAGCATCCTGCAGGTTGTTTGCCTGATAAATAGCAGCTTTATCTGCAAGTCAAGTGGCTGAATGTCTTTATTTTTAATTTAGCAGTCATTAAGCTGATGCTGTAACCAGGCACAACCTTCAATGAGCCACCATTACATAATTGAGAACACTTGGATCACTGTGCAGTCGCATGCATGCATTCACAAGGAAATGTTTCATGAGTCATTTTCAGCGTGAGACACGAAACCTTTGAATGAACTTGTTTGACAAGTGCAGTGATTAGATTTTAGATGCAGATTTTAACTGCATGAACACAGAGCAGCTGAAGGAGGTAAAGTATTGTATAGTTGTGAATCTTCTCCTGACCGTCACCATCTTTTTGCATTAATTATATTCATTATCAGTGTGTGTGTGGATGAGCAACCGCGGCCACAGATCTGTCCATACGGATTAAGACGCGGACGCTCACCTGTGAGTCGTTATTATCTCACTCATCGTCTCTCCTGTCTTGCTGTGACACCCAGTGATGTGTGTGAAGCCATGGAGTACCTGGAGGCCAACAACTTCGTCCACAGAGACCTGGCAGCTCGTAACGTGCTGGTGTCCGACGACAACATCGCCAAGGTCAGCGACTTCGGCCTCACCAAGGAGGCCTCTTCCATACAGGACACCGCCAAGCTGCCCGTCAAATGGACCTCCCCCGAAGCACTAAGAGAGAAGGTGAGAGACGACGACGGGTGGCGTCTGCTCCACCTCACTGTGACTTCAGACGCAGCGTGCTGAGATTCAAAGTAGGAGGGGAAGTTTAAGCAGGGAGTTAGGAAGTGTTTTCCCTTCCATGTAAAGAAACTCTCTGTACTCGTATGACAGCTCTGGAGCAAAACCGGCTGATAGAATTAATTTCTTCGTCCAAGTGTTTGTTTCACGAGGCTCAAACTGTTTGTAATGAGGTCAGACAGTTTTTTATCTGATATTTTGCCGCCGGCACCTTGAATACAGTCCAGCCTGTTTAAAGATGTAAATAAACAAACTCTTTGTTTTCATGACTGAATAAACTGAATAAACAACCCTTACATGTGGCGGACCCTGCCACCTTTTGTAGCTTCAAACAGTGTTCTGTGGACGTTATTTTCATTTTAGAACAGTTTGTTTATTCAGTTATGGATTAAATCAATACTTTTGAGTTTGTGATATAACCTCAGTAATATATTTTCTTCTCATACTCTTAGAAACCTGCATGTAATCACTCCTGCGCTTGGAGGAAGTTAAACTCACTGAATACATTTTGTGTTGGAAAATGTTTTGTATAAACTTAGGAAAGAATACACTTACATGAAAATTGCGGTTATTGTAATATTGTCATGTTTCTTTGTTGAAACGGCACTAAAATAACACAACATTGATCCAGTTTGCTGGATCACTGAAGCAGAAAACACCTGAACTGCTCTCTGAATCTTTTCTGTCTGACCCCCACAGAGGTTTTCCACCAAGTCGGACGTCTGGAGTTACGGGATCCTACTCTGGGAGATCTACTCCTTTGGGCGCGTGCCTTACCCTAGAATTGTAAGTACCTGAACACCAGATTTCTGTGGCTCACCGAGGACTGAGGTGCACCAGCAGGTGGCAGGCTTCATTGCTTGGACCAGTTCAGTTTATTTTTTATTATTTATTTACTTTTCTACAGGATTTCATGAAATGTCTTGACCTGAAAATAATTAGATTTGTGCCATTAGACAGCTGGAGCAGGTGATGAGAACGTGACTCAATATGTGCCGTAAATGATGAATTTAATTATGTCTGCATGCTTCACTACTTGCTCCGTATTGTATTTGTTGACTGGGATGTTGCAGCGCTGTTGAGTCACATCATCAGTGGCGTCAGTCGTATGTTGACCGACTCTGTCGTATGTTCTGTCTGTCAGCCGTTGAAGGAGGTGGTGCCCCGGGTAGAGAAGGGATACAAGATGGACGCCCCCGACGGCTGCCCGCCCGTGGTGTACGACCTGATGAAGCAGTGCTGGACCTTGGACTCGGTGGTGCGGCCTTCCTTCCGTATGTTGAGGGAGAAGCTGCAGCATATCAGAGCCAAGGAGCTGTACCTGTGAAGAGGAGGCTCACGGGGGAGGGGGTGGCGAGGAGGGGAGAGGAGGGGGGCGAGACACAGCCCAGCACGGCTGTAAAGTGGGAGGAGGAGGAGGAGGAAGAGGAGGAGGAGAGGGACCACAGCTCCTTCCTCCTTCCTGCCCAGCCTGTTGCCTGTGGGACTGCCATGCGTCGCCCCCTCCCCCGACCTCAGACGTCCACCAGCCGCCCTCTGCTTCCATACAAGGACTGTTTTCCTGTTTGTGTTGTAAAGCTTTTGCCAGACAGTTTCCTCTTCTCTCAACGGGCCGCTGCTCTTTCCTCCTTCTAAACCTGCCGCTGCTCACCTTCTCTCTCTCTCTCTGTCTCTCTCTTTGTCTCTCTCTCTCTCTGTCTCTCTCTCTCTCTCTCGGTCCAAGTTCTTCTTCCACCTTTAATGATCCCTTTTTCCTTTCCTTATTATTTTCCCTCCCCTCCTCCTCTCCTGAACATGGCATTAACTAGAGGGGAGGCTGGCCTTTTCCTCCACGTTTGTCAGGTGCTCTCTTTTCTTCTTCCCCCTTGTCTCTCCATCATTCCTGGATCTTTGTAAGACCGAGTGGCTCTGCATGAATTCGACCCAGCTCTCTCTTGTCATTCCATCCTTCCTTCTCTCCCTCCCCTTCCCTCCCTCCCTCTCGGCGTGGTGTCAGGTGTGGGGCCTTCGCTCTGTGCCAAAGTGCCTCCAGTCTACAGAGCTCCAGACTTCCCTCCAGCACTTCTTTTAATTGGACTGTTGTGGTTTGATTTTTTTAATTGCTTTTTTTAAGGAATCTTTTTTTATTGCTTTCTTTTTCTTTTCTTTTTTTTTTTCAGGGAGGTTTTCAAACCGTTTTTTTAGTGCTGTCTCCCCCCACCTCCACCATCACCCCATCAGACTATTTTTGTTTTTGTTTCAAGTGTCCATAAAGAAGAGCATAAACAGGAAGAGAGAGGATTTTTTGGGGGGGAGGGGGGCTCAGTATCGTGTTCGTCCTCCAGCCAATACGGCCCGGAGAAGAGGTGGAGGATCGGGGCGGGACATGAACAGGAGAAGGGGGAGAAGCAGTTCACAAACATGGTTGATTCATCATATGTGGGCTTGTTTTTATATCAAAATATATTTAAAGGATTAAAAAAAAAAAAAAAAGGAGAA
>CAEMYA010002120.1:138094-156672 GCA_903131615.1 Diplodus sargus
AAAAACTGACTGGTGCCGAGAAATAAAAAAAAAAGAGGAGGACTTTCAGGAGCCAGGCGTCTCCTGGCGTTAGGAATGTTCAGTGTCTCTGTGAACGCTGGGGTCCGGGTGGTGCATGCTGTGTGTGAGAGGCCTTGGGTTCAACTGTCAGTGCTTTCAATGTTCATTGTTTTATTATGCTATCATGATTATGAATAAATCATTCCATCTGAACAGTGTGGGAACATCAGCATCATTTTTAGAGCACGTGAGAGTGTATCTTCTTGTTCTTCTGCATTCGTGGGGTCCGACAGGGTTGTAGGGACCAAAATACTGGACCTCATACAGCCATGCAAAAACAAAGGCCTCAGTCAGATCAAATTAAGGATGCCGCTTTTCCACCAACGTTAGCAGGACTACACGGGTCATGCTCACAGCGTAACAACCCCCCCGAGACACGACTCGTTTCACTGTTATAATTTGAGCCTTTCGGTCCAATAACATTCAGAAAGTCTAGACGAGCTGCACGATTAGGTTATTTTATCCAACTTTAAGTTGGCCCCAGAACACTGTTCTCAGCTAGAAAGGTGGCAGGGTCTGCCAAATATAAACAAAGTATCTATATGTTTAGATATTTATTCATATAATTCGTTTTGGCCCTTAAAACTCAACGTACCTGCAGTCTGAACTCACTGCCTTCGACATAATGCCTGACCTGGTCTGAATAAGACCTCAGGATAAGGAGCGTAACACCAACAGCTCAAACTAAAATGCTTTAGTCTTCAATATAGACAAGATGTATATAGAGAAATCACTTATCTTATGTACTTCATCTGTTTTTTAGAGAATACTTCTCATTCTCTTCTGAATCGTCACGACAGCTTGTTTCTCAACAGGTTTGCCGACTACCGTTTAGCCTCTTTGAATGAAGCAACCTTAAAAAAAAAAAAAGAGAAAATGGCTCTTTTGATTTAACTTCAGCTCCGTGTGAGCAGCCCGCGGCGAGGATCACCAGACAAAACGTCTGTGAAAACGATAAAAGAGGCGCGTCATGCGTCTGTGTCTCAAATCTCCTCACAGATGAGCAGCTATAAATAATCCTCCTGTGATCCTCTTTTGATAGCAGACGTGCTATGAACAGGTGGTGAAGTGTCAGCAGAGCCTTATAGGTGTGAAGGAGTGTTGGTGTTCCCAGCAGTTAGCGGGAAGCTGGGTTAATTGGAGAGCGCCCACTCTCCCTCCAGAGCAGCGACGTGAAGGCCGCGACGAGACCGGCAATCTTCTCGTCGGCGTCTCATGTTTCCACTCTTCTAACTCATCATTGTGACTCTGACCAAACCCTGCGTCTTCCTCTGCAGCACAAACACTCGTCTGGGGCGTATTTTCATGTGATTCCCATGAATTTTAATGACAGTGACCGAGGCGGGAACAATGGGCCGGTTACGTAAGAAAGGCAGTTTAGTGCTCATGGCCAAGAATGTGCCGCTGTCAGGACCTATCACGCCAGCTCCCATTTACCATCCTGCCACGGCCGCACGAGATGGGCCTGCTGCAGACGTCCCCCTCCCTCCCTCGTCGCCCCCGCTCGGTTCAGCTCATTAGCAGATTGGGAGAAAGTTTTTTTTTGGGTGTCGCCTGACTGCCAGAAGTCGCCACCGGGAGGCATCGCACAATCTGAGATCCTGAGGGAGCTGAAAAGGAGCAACACAGAGCTTCAAACTCAGATAAATCAACAGCGTTTTGGGAAGAAGTTACTCAAGATGTCAGACATTTGATATGGAGGCCTGCAGGGGTCAAAGGTCAAGGGCAGTCGCCGCCTTTATCGACATTCAGTTGGAGTTTTATCAACGCTGGAGGCAGCCGCCGCCATCGAGACGCAATCTTGTGATTCTCGCTCGCCTCAAGGCCATCTGCCTCCACATCTCCATCCTACCCTCAATGTTTAACTGTCTTTTTTAACAGTAAACCCTTTTTAATTTAATGAAATAAGATGAATTATATAAATATATATTTTTAAAACATGTAAAGCCCAACTGGAGGTATCACCACGATGCGAGCTGGTGATGACAGGAGGGAGAGTTAAAGCACAGCTCGGTCCTCCGTTCACACTTAAGTAATCCTGACAACCGCACAGCTCGGCGCTCTTAGCGCGCACCAGCAGGAGGATTGATGTGTTAATCTGCTTTCGATAAGTTATGGATCTGAGCTACTGACTGCAGCCAGGCAGGCGTACTCCACTACGGCATCAAATTAGCCCCTGAATTAATCTGATTACGCCGGCACGGTGCTTATTTATTTATTTCTTCAGTAGGAGTCAGAGGTGGATGCTGAGGGCTGCACGTTTTTGTGGACTTGGCATGTGCATTGTCCTCCTGCGTGTCGAGCTGGACCCGACAGATTTACATGCGTGACAGATTGAGGGTGAGGTGGGCTTCATGTGCTGTTGCCGGGCGACATGAATCACCAGGAAGACACATGATCCGCGTCCGCCCCCCCGATCACTGTAGTTCTTGCCTTGTATTTGCACAGATGGACCAGCTCCATCTGTAAACTAACCACCAGAACCAGTCAGTAACGCTGGTGCAGCTGGAGGATGCAAGAACTGCTCAGAAACGTCAGATTGAAGGAACTCATCGCGACACTTTCACAGGTTTATCGAGCTTTCAACACCAATATGTGAATCCATTAAACCGCTGCATGTTTTCACACCATCACTGAATAAGAAACACTTCAATTTTGATTTCTGAAGGCACCACGACAATAATTATAAGTTTGCTTTTCCTGGAACGTGTAGAATCATCTTTTGACCCTGAAGGGACAAATGGAAAAGTCTGACATTATTGGGAAATACACCGAGGATGAGGAGATCAACTCAACTGCCATCTTTGTCAGCTAGAAATGAGAGTCTGCGAGAGGTTAGCGTAGCTTAGCATAAAGACTGGGAGCCTGGATCTGTCCACAGTAAAACACCAACATCCAAACATCAACATCCCTGAAGGTCAGTAATCCAGATGTTATGTCTCGTTTATTCAATCCACAGAGAAACAGATGTTCATTTACAACAGTGCTAGCAGTGGTAACGCTCTGATCTGAATTGAATTTTGGAGATTTCTTGCATTCTGGTGAGTTTTAAAGAATGAAAATAACAAAATAAAAGAACCCTGCAACAGTGTTTTTACTTTTACATTCATCAGACGCTTTTGCCCAAAAAGACTTCTGTTTTTGAGCCTCTTCATGGTGACAGACAGAATCATTTTTAAAGATTTTTCATGCTTTGAATGCCTTTAAATCTTTCCAGGACGTCTATAGAAATATTAAGTATTTCTTTTTCCATTTCTCTGTCTGACGAGGACTACAGGCTGTACAGTGCCAGACACAAGTTGTGATAACAAAAAGGGGGAAAAGGTGTCAACATTTGTATTATATATTTGGAGACATATGGGAGAATTTTCTACTTTGGGCTCGCTCTTCATCCTTTACGCTAATCTAAGCTATCCTGCTGCTTTAGCTACATATGTACCCTACACATACGTGGGACTAGTGTCGATCGAAGCGTTTTGCCCCCAAAATGGTGAACTATTCCTTTAAAAAACAGGTCAAAGATTGAGGGGGATTGCAGGGGACAAAGTCTAAATACTGCTGTATCACTGACGCTGAGGGTTTGTTTGTACAGCTCCAGCTGCGACTGACTGACTGGCTGACTAAGTGTCGGACTTCTCCTCCATTTCCAGCCCGTTTGGGTGACACGGAGCGGGCGTCAGGCTGACGGGAGATGAAGGGAATGATATTGACATTATCAGGCCAACTCGCGGCTGGCTGTGTCAAATGTGCACACGGGGCTCAGCGACAGAGATCCTCCTCACATGGACACGTCGCTTGATGGCATCACATGCCTCCTTTCTGTCGGGGCGCCGCCGCTTTGCTGAACATCCCCCCAAAATACACTGTTTCCTGAGACAATTAGCTTCTATTTTAGGGGACAGTCACACAGACGGGGATGTTAGCTTTCAGACATGGGTGCCACTTTTTCTGTCCTTGTGTCAGGCGACGTATCCAGACTGTTGTGCTGTGTCACAGCAGTTTTTAGTGGTGTTAGAGCCTGAATCACTTCCACCACTGGTCATAAATATGGAGTTTATCCGACTGCATGCTCTGATTAGTCTGATACATACATGGGTCGTGTCACGTAAATGTCGACGTCTCAGACGCGTCAGCACAGAGTCGATCCAAAGACTTTAAGACAAGACGGAGCGCGACCCGGACGTCACAGAGCGCCGTGCGTCACCGAGACATCTGCTACTGAGCAAACACATCTGTGAATGAGATGAAGGCTCATTCAGACATTGTGGTTTACATTTAGTAAACACTGATGCACACATTTTGAAATAAATCCCCCTAATGAGGATCGGTTCAGTCAGTTCTTCTCCATATGAGCCAGAAGAAATCACTCCCACCACATCTTCTCTGTGAGGGATGTTTGCCAAAATCCACAAACACAACATGTGGAATATGTGGAGTTCATCCAAATCAATACGAGGCGTCAGACGTCTTCACTGTCGTCCAGAATGGACAGTTGAGACATCGTAGCAAAAAAAAAAATCTTTCGAAGACGCACATTTGGTTTGTCTGCTCAGGCTCGTATTTAAGAAGCACTATTTTAATCAAAGACAAAGATCTTCACTGACTGATTCTTTATGTCTGAACAAACTAAATAATCAAACTCTTTGTCTTCATGACTTAATTAACAAACTGACCTTAAAGCAAAACACACATTTGTACCGTTGCACTTTGTAGCAGTCTCATCGTTTGAGACTCGCTATCTTTCTTTGTTTTGGGGGCTGAGCTTCCAGAATCCCTCTGGACTGATAGCAGGTGATTCAGATCACCTGTGTGCAGGTGAGAAGACTGACGAGTGGAAGCAGCTGTCGAGTGATGACGCCCATTTAGTGAAGGCTTAAAAGAGGTGGGGAACATCACCGGGTGGCTCTGACCCTGACACACAGCAGACCTCGTCCCCTTAGTTTGTCTGTTCACACCCTGTTGTGAGTTCTTGGCTGCTCCACGTTCTGCTGAGGAAACCAGATACACCTTCAGTTTGACATTTTATCTCCCTGGAGCTCGTAGGAGCACATTTCTCTTTGATTATCCCTGAAGAGGCATTAGTTTACTGGTTTATTGTCCAAGAAAAAAACACTGTGCATCCCCTTCTAGATGTTTTCTGTTCATATCTGCTCCCATCCGAGCCCGACCCCACACCAGAACTTCACTCTTTGGGTGGATTTTGATGACACGTCAGCCGGCTGACAGCCCGTCCTCTGACATGGCAGCCTCAATGTGTCTGCATGTAGCAAATGCATCCCTCCAGACCTGCTGTTTCTGTAATCACGATTCCTCGTCCAGGTATCTTAGCACCTTCTAGCTCCAGGTCTAACACAGCATAGCTCGTATAAGGGACCTCAAGGCCATTAACGTAAAGATTACAGGAGCCTTGCCAAGCTTAGGTTGGGTAAAATGCTGCTTAAAGAAGCTTTGCTGCATTAAGGTGATCTGAGAACTCGTGTCTAACAGTCCTGACGGTGCAACTCCTTCAACGCTTACTTCGATAGTTGGTACAGGCATCGTCATATTCACTGTTTTAAAACACCACACTGCTCTCTGTGCCCGACCCTGCCGACAACGCTTAAAATGACCAAGATTAAAACTACGATAAAAATATTAAAAGGTTCTTTTTGTCGGTGGAGAGCAGTTAAAAACCAGTGGTGCTTAAAATAGTGAATACAACCAGATGAAGGAGCAACAATATTTATTTTAAGAGAAGGTAAAACAATTAAAACGTGTATATACTAAAAAATGCGGCAACACATGCGCAGGAGGTTAAAACAAGAGTCCACGTGTCTCTGCTGGTGTCCAACTTCTTAGTTGGCTCCTTTCCTCGGGCAGAACCTGTAGAGGAAACTCGGGGCCAATCAAACGTGCTTTTACTCTAACACAGTTTTCTACTGGTCTTTTAAGGGACTTGCGTGGAAGGGAGAAGCGTTACCTTCTCCCACTTGTAGCTGCTAGCGGTCTGTGTTTGCGTTTTCCTCCATGCTGATGTCAATGCTGTTCTCTCTGAGGGTTTGGGCACTGTGGGACCTTTCATGGCCTTTGTTTGTTTGTGGAGATGAGCTATGAAGTCCACTACCTTGTGGGCAGTGTTGGATGAAGTGGCTCCTCCACCTTTCTCTCGTCTCTGCCACAGGCTGAACTCTGATCTCTGCTATCGTTGCGCTCCGTGTCGCGCTGCCGCGCTCCTCTTGCTGCTCTCTCGTTCCTGCTGTATCCTGCTCGCTTTCACCTACATCAGCACCGCCTCCTCCGCTCCTCCACCAGCTGCACACCTGCAGCCTCCTGTTCTCTCTCTGGTCCCACTGCCGGACACAGTCGCCCTGTGACGTAAACACTAACACAAATGATTTACATGATTATCAGACAGTCAGAATGATGATAGAGGAAATATTCGGTTCAATACGGATTCTAGTAACTAATACTAGGAATGGTGGCTGAACTCTGGGTGTTGTTGTTCCGCAGGCGATGTGTGGTTCGGTCGAGGGGCTCTGCCGAGTCTCTACAGTGGTTCGGTGTTGGGACGGGTTGTGTGTTCGGACCACTCTTTCTCCTTGGGTTGATCTCAAAATGTAAATCTGGTGTTTTTGGCTCTGCCGGATAACTAAAAAAAAAAACTCAAGGTGTTTATAAAACTGGTAACACACATTTATTGCCAGAAAAGTACTTTTGACACCTAAAACTACAACAAGGAATTTTCTCTGTTTTTGTTCTGCTGACTTCTTTGGACAAAAGACAAAGCGTGAAACGAGGTGAATTATGTTTTAGTGTTAACCAGACTTTCCTCAGGCTGTGGATGGAAGAGACACACGGAGCAGTGCACTGTGTTCAGTTAGCGGATGTTAGAATATTGTTTGAAAAAGGTTCAGTAAAGTGAGGCGCGTTGTACATTATGAGCCTCCTCACACTCTTGACAACCATATTAACAGAATCCAACAGCAGCAGCCTGAATTAACAACGTCTGAGAGTGAATCTGCTTCTCAGGTCTGGAAAGTGTCCCGCTGCTGACGGAAGCTCGAGCTATGAGCCACTGAGTGTTTTTGGGAGCTCGGCGCTGGAGACGCACGACGCGTCGGACGGTGGATCTGCCGGACGAGAGCGCAGCAGCGACGTGATGACGGAGCTGATGTGAACCGGTGTGAGCGCCGTCGATCAGCCCGCCCTCATTGTGCCTCGCCGCGAGTGTCTGTGATGGCGAACAGACAGAGGGCGACTGGAGAGGGAGGATAACAAACCACAACAAAGGCCGGCCTCGTCTGCTGAGCTGCACGTAAACAGTTCCCGCTGCTGTGATGTAACAGCGGCCTGCTTCTGAACCTCCTCTTTAAATAACCCAATAGTTGCCCTGCAGTGTTGGCTGACATGTTCATTTGACTTTGTGAAATATCAAGGTTCCCCGAGTCGCAGAGAACATGTTTTCTGCACCGCTTGTCAGCATGAATTTGCATTTTGTGCCTGACATTTCACCTCCCCCTGCCCCGGGCCCCGAGCCTGCTGGTTGCCAGCGGGGGGGAACCGTGCCAACACGGATCCCAGTAAGGAGATGGTGACGGGCCCTGCGGCCCCCGGGAGCCACCATCATGATACCACGCCGCTCCACGTAGCAACTTTCCTACCTAAATTATCCTCCCGACTGTCTTAAAAATGCAGACAGACAAACACACAATGAATATTTCATCAGCACCAAAGAAAAAAAACATAAAACCACAAAATAAAGACACAACACATAAAGCTGTAGGGAACATTTGTTTATTAAAGACCTAATATGCAACATTTCTGCATTAAAATGCCTAAGAATAAACTACAATTTTGTTGAGTTCAGCGTTGAAATGATCCCAAAGGTTTCCAACAATGAAGTGAGTAAAGCTTTGACACATTACAGCAGGTCAGTTCAGCCCCAAATCAGAAAGACTTGTTGGAAAAA
Source organism: Diplodus sargus (assembly GCA_903131615.1). Lineage (NCBI taxonomy): Eukaryota > Metazoa > Chordata > Actinopteri > Spariformes > Sparidae > Diplodus > Diplodus sargus. The sequence goes on from CAEMYA010002120.1 coordinate 146,103, forward strand.
ACAGCAAAGACCAGCAACAAAACACAACATATGCTGGTTTTTCCAGCAGGGTAGTGGAAGATAACGGTTACCAGATACGTTGTTTTATCTTAAATGTTCCTCAGAGCAGAGGATCAGATTTTCACTGTCGATTGTCGTTTTAGTTTGTAAGATTGTTGAAACACGGCAGTAAAACATTTGAGCTCAAGTGTGAATATTTGCTGTGTCTCAATTCAGGGTCTGCATCCTTCGGAGGAGCATTTGAGGGCCGATTGTGTCACAACACCGCATGAAGGCCGTCCCGATCCGAAGGCTCCTCCAATCACACCCCACAAATGCTCCTTCTTTTCCCTCTTTTGGAGGATGTGCCGCTAATATTCTTAATGCGCCCAGAAAAAGGAGAAAGAAAAAGAGAAAGTGGCTACATCGCGTGGTGTAGATCGTCACTTTCGCGGGCCTGGGCCGCAGAAATTGTGACGTAAGGGTAAAACATCTGGTGATGCAACCAGGAAATGCTCCAAAGGCATGACGCGGCTAACAAGGTCTCTCCGAAGGACTCGCCTTCAAAGACTGTGAGGCCGGGTCCTTCAAAGGATGCAGACTTTGAATTGAGACACAGCAATAGTCTATCGTCTCTATTTGAGTTGCTACGTGGAACACAGCAGCATACAACATTATATCCTTCTGAAAACAGCGTTTCAGTTTGACGTCATGAAGAAAGCGTCGTCCTCGTGGTCCACTGGTGAACATGAACAGGCTGCAGGCTATAAATACTGATGTCACCTCACAGGACTTCTGGGTTTTGAAGTTCTGAGGGTTTTTTCAGGGACGTCTCGCTGCCATGTGGAGACGCTGGTGTGCAAAGTTTGTTGGTTACAGCCTGAAAGACTTTCCCCTCCTGACAGGTTCTGGCAGATGATGCGAGGTTTGATGAATCCTCGCCGCATGAGTCACAGCAACAGTCTGACACTGAAGGCTCGTCATGCTCGCTGTTATTCAGAAGTAGGAGTTTGTTTTTGCTTTTTATAGACCAGCGGCAGGCTGCCTGAGCCGACGACATCCTCGTGTACCATTCAAACATAACAGAGAGCTAAACTTTGCACTCCAGTGAGAACACACACAGGAAACTACTACAGAACTTACCTGCAGGTTTGTTCGCATGCACAGTATAATCTCAGCGAACACACGAGAACCCAAACGCTCTCCGCGCTGACGTGCACGCTGTGACAGTTGCGGAGATCTAACGATAAACAGAAGACGAGAACACGTCCGAACGTTTCCCGTCTCAGTAACCAAAAACTAATGTTCTGTCTTTCCACCCTCACAAATGACCGGGGCTTTGTTTCTTTTTTCCGGAGACTTGGCGAGCGTCCACAGACGACAGACTATAAACTGTTGTGACACATGAGGAGCCGCAGCCGACCGTGAGTAATGTCAAGGTTCACGAAATGCCTCGGAGACCGCAAATAAAACCGTGCAGTCGAAAGCTCGTCGCAACTGTAACGTTCACAGCTACATTCCTGGATTATTTTGGGGGGGGGGGGGGGGGNNNTGTTTCTAATTCTTAACGACGGCATCTGGGGTCAGAGAGCACTTCCCTCCTGCAGCGACACTTATTAAAATAATTACAGGATTATAATCTGGAGGGTGACACAAGCAAAAACCTGACATGAGAACGATATGAGGAACTTGTTAACTTTGGCACCAGGCTTGATTTTCCCTTGTTCGAGACGGGAAAAACAACATTTTAAAGATGCAACCACTGGAGCCCCCTTCACTGTTGCCCACCCAGTGCCCTGCACACCCATAGGAGGGGGGACCACACACACCGTCTGAGCTTTACTCCTGCAGCCTGGCACGAGGAGGAGGAGGAGGAGGAGGAGAGACACAGATGAGGGCTGAAAGCCTGCACAGGGTTGTTCGCCAGACTCCTCGTAGAAAGAAACACAGGAGCTAATGAATGCAGCCAGAAGTCAGCGGCAGCTGCTCAGACTACCTCGCCGACGCCGCTCTGAAGAAAAAAGGGGGGAAAGTACAACAAACGAACGGGGATTTGTCTCTGATGTTACAGGGAAGGCTTTATTCCACACACACATGCAGGAAAATGTCTCTGAATAGCTGTGTGTGTGTGTGTGTGTGTGTGTGTGTGTGTTCCCGTGTTATCGGCCCTGTGTGTGTGTGAGTGATGTAACAGCCTCTCCACCGTGGGCAGGAATGACTCCGAGCCGCTCCGAGCACATTCACATTAATTAAGTTGATGCATCGTGGCAACTCACATGTGAACAGACATGTATAATCACATAGCCGCAGCAAAGCAAGCTGTCAGCGAGCGCACATCTCCCTCCGCCATCGCCCAACAGAAGGCGGTGTGTGTGTGTATATACAGTAGCTTTTTATGTGGAGGGGATGTTCTGTAGGTCTAACGTGACGAGCTGCTCTCACGGCAGAGCTTGACCCTTTCACTTTGTCCCCTTTGTGTTCTGGGTTTAACGGATCAGTGCCTCGGTGGCGTGTAACGGTGGATGTCGTCCCGTGTTGCAGGATCTTCCATCCGGGCCTTCGACGTGTTTGTCTGCGTTAACAGAGAGGACGCTTTGTGTGGAAGCTGTGATAATGTGATCTCTATTTAAAATCATGTTGTTGATGTTCACAGAACGCCGCCGCTGTCTTTTTTGTGTAGGTGTTGCATCGCTGCATGATCACGGCTCACCTCTTCGCTCTGTGAAATATAATGATTATGAAAACCAACTGTAATTATTGTGCAGCTTTATGAGAGTCTTCTCTTCAAATCCATCTCCAAAACAGAGTTTAAAGACCTCAATGCTCAACATGTGGACGCTCTCCTCACTCAGCCGCTGCTCAGCTGTTATTTTTGGCACAAACAGCAGCACACAAATGATTTCTGTTAATAAGAGAGAAAGAAAGGATGACCAAAAATGTTCCTGTTCATGTGCAGAAGGTAGCGAGCAACAGCATGCACTGATGGTGTGTGTGTGTGTTTGAATTAAGGTCATCTACAGACTTTTCCACCTCTCCTCTCTGTAATGTGACGTTCATGGAGTAAAGTATATTTCCCCTCCAGCTCCAGTCTGCAGTCAACACAGTAGACAAGCACCCGACAGTGGAGGTCACCTCTGTGGCTCGCTGCTGCAGTCAGGTTCATCAACAGGAGTGAAGATGTATCGACTTTTTAATCCAAGAAGGAAAAAAGTATTTTGAGTTTTCCTTCGTCACAGAGCAACACGTTTATTCCTCCAGGAGACCCGGCTTCGCGCCAAAATTGACTCCCTGTGACAGAAATTGTGATTTTTTTTCTACACTGGCGACTGCGGGCTCTCTGCTCGTCAGAATCAGCTGCTCAGATAGTTACAGGTGATTGCTGCACTCGAGACAAAGATAAACACACTTGTGAAATCCTCCCGACCACATGACAGTTTGCCGTGTCTTCAGCCAGCGAGTACGCTCATCAGAATTCACTTTGACGTCAAATGGAAATGGACACCACAACTTTTCATAGACTTACCGATATTCAACCGCTCATGTCCCGCCACTGAGTTTCTACCTGCTGGGATAATCTGGGTGCTTAACCTTGATTTAAGTGCGAGACTTTCCTCCGACAGAGAGCAACAATTATGGATCCAGCTCAGCCAAACATCTTGTGGAGGGCTAACAGTGGGAATAAACACAGCGAGCAGACAAACCCAGATCAACAGGTCCAACAGACTCTCCGGACTCTCCAGTTTGAGTACTGATGAAAAACTGAAGAAAACTAAATGATTTCCAGGCCTAAGGTGGCGTACCCTGCCACACAGCAGCCTTCATCACAGGACTCGGTGTCACATCTCACCACTTGTTGCCGCTGAATTCACCCTCCAGTCGCTGCTGCTGCTGAAAAAGCCGACCAGATAATGAAGACGACAAAAGGACGCGATCAAACGTTCGGCGGTGTATCGCTGAAGACGCCAGTGAATCATTCATTCAGGCTCTCTCTCTTCTTCCACATCCACCCACGCTCGGGCTTCAGTCAATGATCTTGTAGACAATTTCAGCTCTAAAATTAGAAAAGGTTATTGATGCCAGTTCCACCACGAAGGTGAAGTCGTCTCGTGTAAGAAATAAAACTGGAAAAAAAGCACCAAGAAGAAAAAAAAGCCACGCTGGTAAATATTAATAAAAAGAGATGAAGGTGCCCAAAAAACAACTCTGCAGGTGTCTCATGACTTCTGTGAAGAGAGATTACATTTTATCATTTTGAACTGAGAAACGCGAGGCAGTCCTTCTCTGACATCATCGCCGAAACAAAGATAATGAAGTTGCCGTATTTGATGCTGATCCTGAAGTTTTCTCTGTGAAGTTTTCCTCCTTCCTTACTGACAAAATCCAGTGTCCATCCATGTTTCTGCGCCTGTAAAGGTCTTGAATGACATCCGCTTAAATACGGACGGTGAGGAAGTTTCAGTTTTTGGTATTATTGAGTCTTAGTGCTTCATTCGACACAGTCAAACACAACAAAGACCAGAAAACTGTGTTGGGACTTTCTGGCACAGTGTGAAACAGGTTTAGACACCTAAGAACACTTTTTGATTGGTGATTACACGTCTGAGCATCCAAAAAACTGATGTGGCGTTCCCCAAAGCTCGATCCTCGGACCTCTTCTGTTCAACATCCACATGTTGCCACTGACATAAACAATGCAGGCGACATTTCTTTTTTTTACATATTCCTCACCAAAAGAAACGCATGACAATTTTCTTTCTGACGGGTGACAAAAAAAATTGTCACTCTGTTTCACAAGTGGAAACTTTGGGGGAGGTCTTCTGTAATTTTAGGCCTGCAACTAATGGTTGTTCTTAAATAATCTGCAGATTCTTTGATATTATTTCAGTCTATGAACTGTCAGATTGTGTTGAAAATGCATCTGAACACAAGCTGACGTTGTCATATTGTTTGTTTTCATCAACCAACAGTCAAAAACCTCCAAATATTCACTTTTTTTTTATCATAGAAATCGAAGGAAATCTGCAAACTTCTCATTTGAAATGAAATGTTTGGTTTTTTTGCAGGTTAACTGTGTATCAGTCCAATAATCAATGAATCACCTGATTGTTACATCTGATCAGTGCCCGCTCTTCATGCTCTGGCTGATGGTTGGTGGTTTGAACTGGCTGCCGTCTGACCTCCTGCTCAGCTGATGGTAGTGACCTCAGTGCGCTGATCCACTTTATGTAAGAATTACATTTAACCTTTGTTGTTCATGCAGCCTGAGGCCACTTTTGCATCACTGCCTTCTCCTTCTCGCAGCCACTCTGCTGCAGATTATTCCTGCCACAGCGGTGATGACGTGCGGCTCACGTGAGTCCACAGTTTGTTCCCGCATTAATGAATCACTATCATGTTATCGTAGAATTTCACTGGATACCGAATCCCTGAACGTGATCAAATCGTATAATTGAAATCCCACCAAGGTGACTGAATGAAGGATTTGTGCCTTCGCTGTCATCGGCGGTGTGTTCACAGCCGGCTCTGTGCTTCAACATTTCCCCACTCCGCTGAGACTCGGCTTCAAAGGCTCGCCTGCTGCCTCGGTCCAAGCTGGATTACTCATCAGCCCCGGCACACAGACGTAGGCGGCGACGTCGATGCATGACTCACGTGGCTCCCAAAGACGTCGGTTTTAACTCTGCGCTCACTAAAAGGGATGATTAGTCGTGGCCACGCTGAGAGAAACATGCTTGTGAGCGGCCTCTCAGATTCACGCCCAGGTGACGCTCTTTACCTGCGATCAGCAGGAAACTGTCAGAGTGAACATCTTAATCCCTGCAGACCTACAGCACTGTTTGCCCTCGCTCAGTTTTATTGATGAGCATTCTTGCTGGGAACCACATATTGATCCACATTGACCGGGAGCTGCCTGGTTGGACCACTTAGTGTCTCAGCGTCTAGTTAGCAGCACGACTTCAGGGCTCCAGAGACACGTCGAAGGATTTGAAATGTTCGTCATTTATGTTCCTTCACCAGCTTTTTCCAAGGGAGTCGAGGGATTTAAACCAGCAGCCTGCCTGTGAAAAGTTTTCACACCCTCCCCTGAAATATTAATTCCAAACAACTGATCTCTAGTGTTTTTGCTACTTAATGCTTAAATCTTCCAGGTAGATTCAAGAGGCTGAATCACTGTCATGGTACGTTACTAGAAAAACAGAAATGTAATCGTAAGAAACTGTTGCATGTTCTTACTTCAGCCGTCAAACTGTGTCGTCCTTTTGAAATAAGAACAGTCCTGATGGGGAGATTAAAAGGAGAGAGGACGAGATGTTCAGCTTCAGACCTGAGAGAAAAAGAGTTGAGAGAAAAAGAATAGCGAGAGAGGAGAGAGAGAGGAGAGAGAACGTCCATCATCTCAGAGACGATGTGATGAGATCGACTGTGAAAGGGCCGCTGTCAGTCACATTACAAACAGCAGCTCAGCGGCAGACGTGCTTCTCAGTCGGTTTTTTATCCCTTTAGCACGCAAAGATTTACAGTTTTTGAATATCAAGAATAAAAACATGACATTTTTCTAGTACAGATACAACAGGAAGTTCAATTAATGTGAATTAAGCTTAAAAAATAAAATACATACACCACATCTGGAACCTCGAGACTGAGACTGATCTTTAAAGAGGCAGCATGTCAGAATATGTCAGTTTTGACATCGTGACATCTACGTATTGTGTTGCAGGGATATTTACTGAAGTTAGCATGCTAACTGGCTAACCCCGGCCCATCCTGATCCAAATACCCAGAGCTCCAAGTCCGAAACCACTAGATGCACGGCAAACTGAGCTCTCTAGCTAAGGCAGCTACAGTTGGCAGCAGTTAGCGGTTACTCTGGTGATGTGCTCTGTTACTTTTGGGTATGAATCAGCTAGCGGTCCGGACCAGCAGGGGCTTTTGGACCGGGACAGGACGGGGCTAGCTGATTAGCAATCTAACTTCAGTACAGATGTCACAATGTCAGAACTGTTCGTCTATTCCTTCACATTTTGGTGAAGAGTTTAGTAAATGTTTCATTCTTTTCAACAAAAATTGCTCCATGTGATTTATTTTCCTTGTTATATCACGTTCACCTTGACTTCCTCTGCAGCTGAACTGAGCCAAAGTCAGTCGTCTTGTCTTGTTGTTTATATAACTGCCTTGTTTCCTCCGATGCGTCAGCCAGGTGTGTAGTGTTGGACTGTGACAGATCGCGTTGGTTAGCAGGGACAAGCCGTGTCGGACACCCTCTCCTGGCTTCGAGGGAAACGTCTACGCGGCGTACGTGCAGCTGTCTGAGTCACGTGGCGAGGAGGCCATCGCCTCGGCTAACGTCTTTGGGCAGCCTGTCACATAAATCCCACATCCTGTCCAGCCTCCGGAAGTTTGATGGCTCCGGCGTTCAGCCCTGACTCCTCAGACGTCGACGGCCTACTTCGTGAGCTCACCTTACCTTCACCTTCAGCCGTGACGCGTGCGGAGACGCTCTGATTGAGCCGCAGTTAATTGAATCCGGTGAGCAAAGGTCTGACACTGGGGAGGACGGAGGGGGAGGAGAGCGAGCGCTCCAGCAGGGATGAAGATGATGAGTTTGCCTTGGGGTGAGGGCTTGATTCAGTAGAGCATATGAGCCATTTTCAGTGGGTTTCATCAGCGCCGGCTTCATGTTGTTTGGGTCGGGTAGAGGATGCGTGAGGTCGGGCAGAGACATTTACCGATACACAGGATCTTATGTAACGAGTCCTTGTGCTGTCGTGGGCGAGTCGCTGCGCAGAAACCTGCCTCGAACTTTACAGGAGAGGTTGTCACGTTTTGTTTTTCTGTGGCCAACGTTTTAAAGGGTCATTTCAACCAAATTACAGAAACGCTGACTTTCTTAACTACCTCAACAAGTAGCTGAATCTGTGCATGTGCTTTCGATTTTATTGGTCCAGTTTTGAAGGTATAGTTGAAGAGATTTCTGAGTTTTGTACCAGGTTTGGCCTAAAGCTAGTCAGCTAACAGGAACGCTAACGTTAGCTGCATGATCAAACGAGCAAGCGGTTACAGATAAAACTAAGCATTTATTTATGCTCCAACTTTACCTGCTTCAGGTCCAAATTTCTATTTCATGTGGTGACTTTCATGTGCACAAAAAACACTTTGTTAGGGTTTAGAAAACATCATGTTTTGACTTAAAAATACCTGTTTTTGGTCGCCACAAACGAGGCTGTAAGTTGTCCCAGGGTCACGCTTAAAAATGTTTAAACACCATCTCCAACTTCTCACTTGTAACTCCACCTGCAGATATGAAAGTCAGGTCTTGAATATGTAACGTGAACGTGACATGACGCGTTTTGTAGAAACTGTCGATACGTCACGCAGCCTGTGACAGATTTGTGGTTTGACATTTTATCCTGGCGACACATCAGATGATGCAAAACTGCAGAAACGGCCTTAAATTCCTTTTCAATTAAGTTTTTTGTGTGCGTGTGAGTGTGTGTGTAAAAAGAAAATCCAATTTACAACAAAGTAATTGTCACACTGACAACCTGCAGCCTTCAGGGCTTCCCAGGACAGTTGCTGGTTTTGCCCAGCTGGTAACTGAAACCACTTTCCACTGAATAATTGCATTTTTTCTTTTTTTTGTTTGACACCTTAAGCAAAACAAATTCATGTTAATTGTTCTGTGTGGCTGCAGAAATCTCCCTCAGAATCTCAGAGCAAATACAAACAAAACTGCTGCACCTGCATGGCTGAATATCACCGGAGACGAATGCAAACAGGATCGTACAGGTGTATCAACTACACCTCGGTCGCTTGTCATGGTGCTAATTAAAGAAACATCCCGCTGTGTTGCTACGGTTCCTCGTACCTTCTAGTGTTTTGCTGCATCTAAATGTCCTTTATGAAGATCGAAGGAGACGATACGTGTGTCGTAGTGTGATGTTTGTTTATCACGGCCGTCCCAGAACCTGAGCAGACAAGAGGAACACAGGAAGTGACAGGATGAGGGCGACTGGCCCCACCTCAGCCCGCCATGCTGCACGTGCACACGGACACACACTGACTCACACTCCCCTCCTCACATGGGCAACAGCACAGCCTCTCACTAAGTCACAGTGTGTGTGTATTTGGTGTTTACAGATATGAGGCCTCTAAGGATAACTGGGATTCAGAGGCAGTGATGTGTGAGCGCTGAGATCAGACGAGGTCATCAGGCATGGCGAGCTTAGAGGAGTTTGTCCTGAGCCGCAGCTCTGCGAGGAAGTCAGCTGCCCGTGTGTTTTCAACGAGAGGGAGGGAGGGAGAGGATGCTCTTCGTTACAGCATATGTCAGGATGTTGACATTTCACTGTCTGTTGACAGAAGAGGCAAAAAAGATATGTCAAACATTTAACAGGCGGAAAAACACGCAGAATAAATGAATCTGATAAATCTGCTAGTTTCGCGGAGCGGAAACGAGCGTTAATCTGCTCTTCCGTTGACAGACTTTAACAGTTTACATGCTTCAGACCAGAATGAATTAGCGTTAAAACACTCGATTTGCATGCTGCTGTTAATAAGCTCATGAGGCACCATTCGCATGAGTGGAAACAAATGTCGGACGCCTATTTATAGCTCATCTGAACGCCCCCCCACGCTCTGATACGTCCCGGCTCCACGAGGCCTCGCGTTTTGCGGCGGTTCAGCTGTTCTCAGATTGGTTGTGTCCGCTGGGACCGTGTAAACATCAGCGCTCGCGAACTTCCAGTGAACGGACAGACAGAGAGGCTGTACGTGAAGGCAAACAAAGACACACACACACACATGGTCGGCGAGGGTATTTTGGCGGGAGTTGGGTCAGTGTGGCAGACAGTGCGGGCCGCAGGCGGCGCGACTTTGACTGTAAGGGGTCTTAAAAATCCAGGAAAAAAATGCTCTCATTCTTGTTTTCCTGCACTTTCTGCTCTCTTGTTTGCTTTGAATCCTAGAATTCGCCCATTTCGGGGGGAGCAGACCAGAGAGAGGAGGGCAGGTTTTCTGAGGTCAGACTGTGGGAGTCGGTGCTCGTAGTGTAAACACACGAAGTCCGTGTTTATTTGAATGTAAAACAAGCCGAGCTCTGCTGTGACTCAACCGCATGTGACTGTGTGCAGGGAAACGTCATCGTTTCAGTGACAGCTTAGGCTTTGTGCGTGCGTGTGTGTGTGTGTGTGTGTGCCGGAGAGACGAGAGTGAGGAGCGTGTTACAGACTTGGGGTTATAACTTCTGTCATAACTTCTCATTGTGCTGACGGGGGAGGGGAGTTATGTAACGAGGAGAAAAGGATGCATGATGCTGGCATGGCTGCGCATGTGGGGAGATGGAGAAATGTGTGTGTGTGTGTGTGTGTGTGTGTGTGTGTGTGTGTGTGTGTGTGTGCGTGTGTGTGTTCTGACAGCAGATGAAGACGAGTAGCTTCCTCTGAACACCAACACACCCATCGTAGCTGCCATTTCAAACGTAGCTAGATGCCAGGAGATGTTTTGAGTTGTGTGTGCATCTCTGACCGTTTCTCTCTGTGTGTGTGTGTGTGTGTGTGTGTGTGTGTGTGTGTGTGTGTGTGTGTATTTATAT
>CAEMYA010002120.1:156682-173412 GCA_903131615.1 Diplodus sargus
GAGAGAGAGAGAGAGGCTGTAAATCTATTAACACACCAGAAACAGATGGAGTGTGAGGCTTCAGGCAGACCTCAGGGTCACGACAAGATGACAAGCTGTATAGAGACGATGTGGCGTGTTGCATCATGGGAAATGGGGAGATATGTATAGAGTGTACACCGCGTTAATGAGCGCACTGAGAGTTGCATCGCATTAAAAGGTACGAGTTACCTAAAAGCCAAAAATACCCAACTTCAGATGTCACAACTTCTGTGTGAAGGCAGCGATCTCTCCTGAAGTTACCTGGCGCTAACATTAGCGAGTTAGCTTCCGATGCTGGTTGTGTGTTTTCTTTTTATCGACTTTAAAACTAATGACCACTTTTATCAAACTCAGCCAAAGCAGAACATCTCTCATGCATAAGCTGAACACCTTTCTAAACACAGCTAAGCAACATACTAATAAACTGAAAAATGAGGAAGGAAACTAAGAAGAGTTTGTTTCCTCTGACCTTGTAAAGCTCAATTTTAAACTCAAAGCTGAGGTTTAATGAAAGTATATTGAATTTGAGGACCTTTACTTCAAACACACAAGCGTTGGATTATCTGCAGTTTATTATTAAGCCACAGAAGTCAGGAAAACAATTTGTCAAACTGGCTTTTCGGAACATATTCATGATTCCTGCCACGCCCTCTCCTCTGACCTTCACCCCGTCTCAGCATCCGTTCCTCTCCTCCCTCCTCTCACTTCCTTCCTGCTTTTATCTCATCCTCCTCTCCTCTCCATCACCCGGTTCACCCTCACGCTGCCGATTGTTTGCCATCTATTCATGAAAGAGAAATTTTCCGGCTTTCTCATTCCATTTAAGCTCAGCCTGCACTAACCCATTGTGCTCTGATGTTCCTCTCAGGCAAGAGGTCTAAATCAGGCGGGGAAGGACGGGGGAGGGATGGAAGGAAGGAAGGATGGAGGAAGAGAGGTAGGGAGAGCTAGGGAGGATGGTAGGGATTTGAGAGTGAGGGAGGATAAGAAGGAAAGGTTAGGAGAGGGGAAATGAAGTAAATGTGTGAGGGAGAGGTGTAAAGGAAGTATGAGGAGGGAGGAGGAACGCTAAATAAGCAGCGACGTTAAAGCGCCTGAGCCGGTTCAGCAGTCGAGGACTCAAACATGACCCGTGACCTTCGCTGAAAACCAAAACGTCTCTCGTATCACGACAACTTTTTTTCCTCTCCCTGCTACTAGTTGCTTGTAATTCTTCTGCTGGATGAGCGCTGCAGCTAAAAGGTCATTTTAACCACTTAATTAAATGTGGATGAAAAAAATCCCCTCCTCCTTATTTTCTCCTTCTTCTTCTATCACTTGACGTCCAGCACACAGATGATATCGCAGACTGTCTCGCTGTGCAGCGACTTAGCCCACTTTGTAGCCCGGCGGGAACAGCGTGGCAATAAAGCTGCGATGCTTAGAAAGGTTTAAACCCACCAGAGCTACTTACACTAATACAAGTTCACGCATTTGAATGCACAGAAGTGGAGCAAGCTAATATTAATACTGGTCCGTGCACACATGGAGATAGGAAGCTGCATTTGATGCTGGCGTGTTTCTTTAAAGAGGGTAAAAGCAGGTTGGCAGCAGTTTTTACAGGAAATAAGGAACGTTTAATGCACGGGATGTGATTTAAACAACACTTGGGCTGGAAACAGAAGCATTACAGAGGTTTAGAGACTCTGCGAATGAGAAATGAGAGTGTTATAACAGCGGTTTGCAGTGGAGGATTGTGGGTAAGTAAAACACAAATGCATGTATGAATGGCTGACCAGCAGCCACAAAAGATGAGTTAAAGGTTGAAGATGATTTGGACGAAAAGGTGCAAATAATCACGATTTTGTGGTAAAATACACGACATGGCCAAAAGTATGTGGACAACCAAACATTGCAAATGTTTATCCAACTCGATCGTCAGAATAAGTGTTGTTTCTGCAGACCACAGATGTGTAAGGTTCAGAAAACATCAATGTTTTAGTTTAAAATACCTGTTTTGATCGTCACAAATAAGGCTGGAGACGTCCCGTCAAAAACATTTGTATCGTCACCCCAAACTGGCAACGCTGCCTCTTATACGTACGTCATCATGTTGTAGCGCGGTCGACACTTTTTTATGCCTTATTTTGTGCTCCTCTGGTCACAGACGTCCTCTCACGGATTGACTGTGGCGGGTGGCTTGCCAGTCTTCTCTCCACTGACTCCACCACCATCGCCTCCGTCTCCCCGATATGACAGTCAGGCCGTAATCATCTCATGTAAACCTATGACGCGTACAAATGTGGATGTATGGGTGGTTTGCTGAGATGTTGACTGACAACATTTGATCCTGCGCCCAGCAGTGCAGAAAATATGTGGAAATGGTAAAACTGATCGATCCCCGTCTGCTTCCTCCCTGACATCCATGTGGGTTCATGTTCACTCATGAACAGTTTAGACGTTTCATTTACTTCAGTGATGATTTGTCTTTGTGATTTCTTCTGTGTCGTCCCAGACCGGCGAACGTGTTATTGCAGTTCCGCAGGCAGCTGCTCTCCAATGTTTCGGAGCATTTTTTGGGGCCTTTTTTCTCTGTTTAACACTCAATTTCACAACCTATTTCAGCCAATTCTCTGAACATTTGTGTTTCGTATTTCTCACTTTTTGATTTGCACATTTGCCTGCTGTGAATTCTGTCGCCAACTGTGTCTCTTAGCAGCTTCCTCTCACACTTTCAAACAGGCCAATGTGAAATTTGAATCCCATCATGGGTTCTTTTTGTAGAAATGTATTTTTTTCTGTGTTGAAAGAGGCCACTGACCCTCTGTGAAAGCGTACACGTTGAATCAAAAGGAAATCACCAAGTATTGGGTAAAGTCATGAACACGAGAGGAAGAAGAAAAACTTTCTGCAACGCTTTTTTGTGCCGTGTGTTCAAGGATGTCGAAGCACTGAAAGGGATGTTTCGATTCATCACAGTTGACTGAAACGAGCCGGGAAAGAGAGTTGACTTGTATCTGCTGAGGACACATTTCAAGAAAATACTGTATTAATGTCAGCAGCCACGTGTAGGAAAAAACATTGATGGATGTAGATTGATGCCAGCTTTTAGTCCAGTTTTTAAAGACAACATTTGTAAGAAATGGCCAAACTATAGAGCAGCATGACCGCCTACTACTTAAACGTGCTACTATTTGCTGTAGCTACGATGTTAGCAAGTAGCCCAGTTAGTCGTCTGCCCTCATCTCAACCTCAGATGTCGCTGGAGTCATCGCGGGCAACCAGTGAACACGACTGGATGCCAAACTGGGACTGAACACAACTTCTGAGACAGATAACAGTCTTAAGACAAGCGATACACTACAGAGGTGATTTACACCCGCTGTGAAAAGGACTATGACCTCGGGGACGAGAAGACACGGCAGGTGTTTACTCATTACGATGTAGCGAACTCAACGCTTTCACATCTCTAGTCTGAAACTACGGGGGCTATCAGACTGGTGCCTTTAGCGGAACAGGGCAGACCGGAGCTACCTGGTTAGCACGCTGACCTCTTCAGACCAAAATTCTGGCCATATTTTTAGAAATCGCCTCTTTAAAAAGGGCAACACAAACCAGGTTTCCAACCCAGTTTAATTCAGCTTTAAATGTCAAGTTCAAAAGTTTAAATGCTCTTCCTTTGCTCTGTTGCAGGGACATAATATTCAGCTCTGGTGGAAGTAGTTGATGTTAGCTGGGGGGACAGTTGCCATGCTGACACGCGGTGTAGTCCAACACCTCCTGGACAGCCTGCAGGGCGTCAAACCACCACCGCTGGGGTGATTCGCTCCCCACCATATGGTGCTGCGCTGCCGTGACCCCACCTGTCTGTTCGATCTGTGGTCACGACCTGACGCGGGTACAGATACATCTCAGTAAATCACTTTCCTGCCCAAACAAGCCTCAGATTCTCTCTCGATACGAGTACTATTTCTGTCGTCGAGTACACAGAGCACTTCCCACTTCTAATGGGATTAGCTTGATATTTTGTCAGCTCGTGAGGGGGGGGTGCCACTCAAAGACAGGCCTCCTAGTGACTTGCTAATGGCATCATCTCCGCCTGTGTGAATGTTAAAAAAACTCCCTGAACGTGCGCATTGTTTGCTGCAGGGCACATTTGTTTGATGAGTCTAATCCCTTGTCATCTCATGTCTAAAGAAACAAAGGTGTAACACTCGGCTGCCGAGGATCAGCCAGTGTCTGCGATGGTGTACATAAACCCATCTCTCCCCAATCCCACACAGGCTCCTAATCCTAGAAGATCAAGTGTAACCAGGCTGGAAGTGCGACTGGGCGGGAGCCAGCGCGATGCTTTGGGTTGTGTTGACTCACACCCCGATCGCTCCTGCCGAACTACAACCACCGAATGTCAAGCTTCTGTAACCTTTCTGTTGCTTTTGGCTCGAACACTCGTCTTATTTTTAGTCAAAGGGCAAAAGATGACTATCTTGCATGCAAAATCTCCACATATTAATTTCCCCCCCACAATGAGATTTTGACTAATGGCAGGAAAAAACAAGTGTTTGAACACTAAACGCAGATGTTTCGTGCTGCGAGGGGAAACAAACGTGTCAGGTTGGTGTGCAGCCACGCGTGACGTTTACAGTAAACATCTGCGTGAAGGCTTTGCATGCATCATGTATACTGAACACAGAGCGTAACCGTTAATGTTCACAGTACAGTGACGCTTTAATCGAAGCTGTGTAGGCAGGAAAATTAGCCGAGCACAAGCAGGAGTCAGGCAGCATTAACACGAGCCTATTTTTAAATCAGGTGCTGTGAGTGACGTTGGTTTTTTTTTTTCTCTGTATTTGACTGCGAAGGTTTCATTTCAACATCGTGCGCTCTTATTCAACTAACAGCTGATCCGCTTCTACAAGGGAGGGATTAAAATCCATCCAGTTTCACTGATCGGGACAAATTCTCCAGAGACAACAACCACAAGAGTGTAACTGAAACCTCCATTTTTGGTCATTATTTTGTGAAGGTGCAATCTAGTGGAACCAAATGATAAAATCATGAAATTGTGTACTTAATGGCTTTAACTCTCTTAAGGTAAAGATTTAATTTGCATAATATCCTTTTAATTAATTTGTCTGCAGCCAGAATTAATGGAAAAAGGCACGTTTGATATGCATTATAGCTTTGCAAGGTTTTAAGTTAACAACATGCAAGTTGAGCTGTGCAAAAAGTCGGGTGAGTATTCCGACTGAAGCTCCGTGATCAATGATGATGTTACGTGTTTCTCACCCAAACAAATTACTTCCGTCTACTTAGAGCTGCAACTAACGACTATTTTCGCTGAACGCAAATCTGTTTGTTTCCTGAAGACTGCGATATCGTCTTCAAACTTCCTATTTTGTCTGCAACACAAAGATTTTCTCTTTACTGTCGTGCAAGAGGAAAAAAAGAGGAAAGTATTCACATTAAAGAAGCTGGAATCTGAATATTTTGATTAATTTACTGGTTGACAACAAATCACGTAATTGTTGCAGCTCTACTGTCGACATTATATCTGCTTCAGTTACGTGACGTGCACTGCCACCATCTAGTCCAACAAGTGGCGACTAATTAGCAATTCTTCTGGTATCAGACACGTTTCCACACAAACAGGTAAAAAAAAGTTTCAAAAAGTTGATGGTGACTGAAAGACTGGTACCTGTCGAGCAAGGTAGTGTGATCTAAAATAACGCAGCTACAGCTGGTAAAGCACGGCTGCTATACTGCCATACATATTTGATAATAAATGTATAAATATATATATTTATATAACTGCTGTTACGTATTGAGGCACGTAAGTTACTGAAGTGAAGTCTCGACTCCAAACCAGGCGATTCAGGCTGTGAAGGATCAGAGTTTTCTGTGGGAGAGAGTGACTAACTTTCACTTTGCAAATGTAAACATGCACACAAATGCGACATGAAACAATAAAGGAAAGGCAAAAACCAAAAGAGCATCATGTGACCTCTTTAACATGTATTTATCTTGCAACTTTATGTTTCTTTAGGTCCAATTTTCTGTTTTAAAACATCATGTTTTGGCTTAAAATGTCTGTTTTGTTGCCACAAGCACAACTAGAAATTGTCCCAAGTCTCCTACTTCAGAAACACACTTCAGTCACGCTCACAGGTGTTGAAACACAGTCTTGAACTGTGGTCACTGGCTTGGCAGCCTTCTTGCCTCTAACTCCACCACCATCCCCCTCCACGTCTCCATGTGAAAGCCAGGTCAGAACCATGCAGCGTGAACGTGATGTGACACCTTTTGTAGAAATGTCACCATGTTACTGACCTACATGAGATGTAGAGATGTGAAGATATCAGAGATTTGCAGGAGCGTTACCTCTAAAAATTTAACTCTGGTGTCTGGGCTGGACAAGAAGAGCTCGTGTTTTAGTCAAACGTTTGAAGAACACCTCTGTTAAAAGCTCTTTAGGTGTGTGCCGCCGTCTCTCTCGCCCGCCATGATTGTTCCCGTGAGGCTCAGCTGTCAGAACATGTCATCATGTGAAGGCTGCGCTCCTCGTCACTGAGTTTTCACCATTAAGCCTGTGTGAGTGTGATTTACATCATCTTGGATTATAACCTCCCTCTGTGCACCTGCTGGAGCACCTGTAGTCAGAGCTCAGCCATAATCCAGAAGGAAAAAAGAAAGCGAGCGAGACCTGGGCTGGGAACAAGAGCGCGTGGGCGTGACAAGCACCACGAGCCAAAAAAGATATAATTTCATGTCGAAACACGCTGGTTAGGCAAATTCTTCTCTTTTTTATTAAATTTCACAGAGATTACAGGTTTGATCTCATTCACCGCGATACGTTGCGATTCCATTCACCGGTGGCAGCTTTGAAGTTGGGGAGAGATTTAAAAAAAGGCAAAGGTATGAGGCGAAGAGGAACTCTGCTAAGCCTGTGACAGAAGAGACACTGAGACGCGCTCCGTCGCTGCTGCTGATCCACAGGGATCGCGAAAGTAGGCCAGGCTCGGTGTCAGACTGCTGGAGTTGTTGACTCGTAATCAAAGTTTTTCCGTTTCACATTTTTGGATGTCAAGAATCTCACACAGAGACAGAGAGATTTAAAATGTTCCTCACACACACACACACACACGCGCACACAGGTCATATTTTTAGAAGTGTTCCAGCTGAACACTGCGTCACACAGTGTCAACAAGATGCAGCCGGGCCTTTTTTAAATAAATCATCTTTTTTCTGGTGATGAGAGTGGAACTGTTCGCCCTCCTCCTCCTTCCTCCATCAAACACACAAAGACACATGAGAGCACAGACTTCCTATAGGAGGCTTAATAAGCACTGATGTTACAAACTCACTACAGACACATGAGTCACAACATTTCTAATTTTAGGTTCTGAGGAGCCAGGGATATTTACAAGGGCATTAAATGCACGTGGAAGGATGAGCGTCTGACTGCAGGACGCTTCCTCTCAGTCTCCTCTCCTCGTCTTCAGATCAGCATCAGACCGGAGCATCATCATTTCTGAGTGATTAGGCCAACAAAGCGAACCCCCGCGCCGCCGGTTAACAGACAACCATTCGTCTAATTTGCAATTAGGAGACTCTTTGTGTGTTGACAAACTGCGTGTGAGGAATCCAGCGGCGCGGATGACCCCGGTCAGAGTCAGAGAGGCACCAAAACAGCCAGGGGACAACTGGAGGCTCGTCACGTGTTGTTGTTTGTCCCTCCCGGAGTCCTGCGCGCCCCGCGCGGCTCCAGCGCGAGTTTGAATCAGACGGGAGCGGCCCCACGACTGCCTGACGCGCGCCAAGGCGAGCGCATGCACACCCCAAGTCCGGCGGTGCCTGGGATTGGGTGGAGGGATTGGGTGGAGGGAGTGGTGGCTGCGGACGGAGTCACAGGATTGGTAGAGTTCAGCGCCAAACTTGTTGACTCATAACTGAGCAACTCCTCTCCATCCTTCACGGCGCGGAGCTGTCCAGGGCCAGTGGTGCTGAAACTGCCAGCTTCCGACGCGCCGTTGGAATAATTCTCTCTTTCTGTTTTTTTTTTCGTTCCCACCCCGGGTTGATTGTTCCCACCGAGACTTTGTAAAGCTCCCAACACTCCCGAGACGTCTGTTTTTTTTAAGCGGCGTTTTGACGGATATTTCTCCAGCGTCACCGCTCCATCCAAGAGCGCATCAAGCCCTTCAACTTTCTTTCTTCCTCTCCGCCGATCACACAGAGGACTCTCCGAGGCGCAGCCATGGCTTTCATGGTGAAACACGTGGTGGGAGGACAGCTGAAGAACCTGACAGGCGGACTGACGGAGGAGAAACCCGAAGGGGAGAAATCAGAAGCCGCCGCGTCGGGGATGACTCAAGAGGAATTTGAACAGTATCAGCAACAGTTAGAGGAGGAAAAGTAAGGAGAATGATTGAAGCTTGTGAGTGTTGAAGTTGTGATGAATAAACCCACAGTGTGTTTCAGAGAAGCGGTGGAGACGTGGCGTGTTTAAACAGCGCGTCTCCCTGTGTGTAAATAGCGGAGCGCTCCCAGTGCGCCGTGCGCTTTTTTACGCATCAGTGCCATAACATGAGCGCTCTGCACACAGCTGCTCCTCTCGCCCAGGGAGCTCTCTCTGTCTCTCAGCTTCGGCAGAATGAGTAGCGCTGTTTTTGTTCTGTTTTTTTAATTTGGGATTCCTGGAACCATTCTTCCACGGAAATGTCTACGGGGATTCGTGCCCGGGGCGACACATGTTCCTATTACTGTGCGTGCGGCCGAATAATGAATCAGACTGTGTGGCAACCAACAGTATGAACTAATATGAATTCATGTAGGGCTTTACTTTCTTAGCCGAATTTCATCATGCATAGACAAGTTACTACTCAAGATGGTTGCGACTAATTTACACTATAAGAAATGTCCTGCAGCCTAAAAATGTGGAAAAATTGAATGTAGTTTGGCGTGGTCGCTCTTAAAATCTCAGATTTTTTACTTTTTTCTTTACAGCTGATGCACGTTTTTTATTCTTTTGTTCTTTGCTTCAATCATTTAAATGTTTGCTCTGTGTCACACATACAAAACTGAAGTCTTTAATTGTTAATTTACGTATTTATTGTGGTGTTCATCTCCTGAGCCACTGGTGGACAGTTTGAGATAAACAACAAGGTCATTTGGCACCCAGAGTTCACCCAGCGGACAGTGATTAGTGTGACGCTTCCCTCAGAGCCGGACTCCACGTCTCCTATCAGATGTTCACCTCCCAGGTCATAGAGTAGGTTACCATGATTTATAACGTGGAGGAGATTCTGATCATATATTTCTGTGCGCATAATCAGCACAGCATGTTGGATGATGATGATCTAATTTGCCTCACAGAACCATGCACAGATTTTTTAAGCACGAGTGGGAAGTGGACTCCCAACTCTGTTGGTATTAACACTCAGCTCAGCCCACTGAGCTCCACAGGAGGCGCAGCGAGATGCTGAACGCTCTGCCGTCATAACGTGACCTTCAGTGGAAGTGAATTATTAGTCAGGAGGTGCTAAACATGAGCATAGATCACCGAGAAGCTCGTACCGCTCAGATTAAAGCAGAATAAGATTGAAGGAGTGGGGGGAGGGGGGCTGGGTTGGGTTGCTCTCAATGACATGTCACATGTAGACATTTTATCACCCTGAGCGCCCGGGTCCACAGTGACAACCCTGGTCATCTGATGCCCTTGAGAGGAGAAGACACAAAGCTCTACTCATTGGCTGAGAGTGAGCGCCGCACGGGCCTGTGTGCCATTTGGTGTTTGGCCTGTTCATGTTAATACAAAGTGAGCTCAGGCTCACACGGAACAGCACCACGGACGCTGCATCTCCAGATAAAACGACCTTCCTCTGACACATTGGGTACAAACACTTTGTGAACCATGCCTGTAGTCCTGCAGCGTCCCCCCCCTTCCACCCCCCCACAACCCCCCACCCCCGCCTTCAGATCACGCTGCTGATTTGATCCTTCTCGGCGTACAGTGCAACCTCTGCCAGCGCAGCTCTGAAGAATATCACCCATGACTTTGTTATTCAGCACCTACTGTATTTCACTGACTCTGATAGAATCTCACTGTATATATTCATGTGATGCTCGGCTTCAGGCCACGCGGCGCAAGTTTGTTCAGCACTACGTCATGTTGTTAAGTCATCGTCCTGGAGGCAAGTTTGAGCAAATTTTGCTAATTTAAGAGCGACAATTGAGTCACTAGACTGAAGCCATGAATATTTCCAGTGACATTGAGTGGAGAGAGCGCCGCCGGCAGCCAAGTGTCTGCCCTCTGCTGGAGGCAGCGCACACTGTCGGCTGGAGTGAGCGTTCAGAGGCAAATGTCACCGGGCTGATAGAGCAGACGGATCGCCTTCCCCCTCTCCTGTACGCTGCTCAGACTTAAGGCAATCATCATCTTTCATTTCTAAGATGCTTTCTCTCGCTCTGCCCATGTTTCAGAGACAGTTATGAAGCTGTTTTGAGGAAGGCAAGCTGCAATAATGTGAGGTAAATCCAGAATATGTAGGGTGGGTTGACAGGCGTAAAAAGTAGGGGGGAGTAGTCGTGAGCCTGCAGTTAGTGGGTTACCTCCAGTAGTCCACATCCCAAGAGGACTGAAATCCCTCACAGGCGTGCTTGGACCGACAGGATGCTGCATCTGGGGCTCCTAAACGGAAACACAACGTCCTGCTTCCTGCTTTCTTTCCCCCCTCTCATGTGTCAGTGCTGCTGCTGGCTGCTCTACACTGTGTGGTTAGTGCTCAGAGGAGACGTGGCCTCCTATAGATCCTTGTGAAAAATCTGCCTCAAAACACATTTTCCTCCTTTTCTTGCAGACAAGAGCGAGAAGCCAGTTTCGCCCAGAAGAAAGCCGAGAGAGCCACAGTCAGAAGTCACTTCCGGGATAAGTACAGACTACCAAAGGTAATCTCAGCTTCTGTAGAGATGCTGCATGTCTGAACTGAAGTGCTGAGCCGTGTCTCCAACATCGTCTCCGCGTCTGTGCTCTAAACTTTCTCTCCTTCTCTCTCCGGTCCGACA
Source organism: Diplodus sargus (assembly GCA_903131615.1). NCBI lineage: Eukaryota > Metazoa > Chordata > Actinopteri > Spariformes > Sparidae > Diplodus > Diplodus sargus. The sequence continues at coordinate 167,747 of CAEMYA010002120.1, forward strand.
CCGACACCCACCAACGTCTCTATCTACCGCAGAACGAGTTGGACGAGACCCAGATCCAGCAGGCGGGGGATGACGTGGTTCTGCCCACCGAGCTGGCCAAGATGATCGCCGAGGACAACCAGGAGGAGACGCACAAGCAGTCGGTGCTGGGTCAGCTGTCCAACATCCAGAACGTGGACATCGACCAGCTGAAAGACAAAGCCCAGGCCACACTGGAAGACCTGAAAAAGCAGACGGAGAACTGCAGTCTCATGTGATTCGGCCGGCTCCAAGTCCCTGAAGATTAGAGTTTTACTTGTACAAATATTTTTCAAAGGCAGAGCTGCTCTGGAGGTAGAAATATTCTTATTGCTCGCTGGGAATGTCAGCTGGCAGAGCCACATAATAACAGTTTTTCTAGCTGTGCCGAGTTAGACAGAGGCCCCACAGAAAAGCAAGTAAAGACGAGGAAGCTGATTTTACGAGAACTTTGAGGGGGGGGGAAGAACTGTAGCTGTAGTGTCATCTAGGTGAGCTTTCCTGGTAACCTCCACATGTCCTAAAAATCATGAATGTCATTCATATTTTTATTGAAACTCTGGAAGACTGCGGTTCTCTGGCTCCTCATGAGATTATTTCTGCCTGTAGAGCAACTCCTCCTCTGAGAATCACTCGCCTATTAAATCCCTAACCCCCCTTCGTCCCCTGACCTCCCTCTTCCTCCATCCCTCTCTCTCTGTACGTCACGTGACCAGTGATGACACAATCTGATCCGCAGCGGAGGTCTCAGGTGTGCGAATGTGTTGCGTGTGCAGAGTTTTCATTGCTCCCAAAACCACACAGATGCAGATGATTTCACTTGTCGAGGATCGCTGACATCATCAGCCGCTCGGTTGGAATGAAAACACTCGTACGCAGGCGCGACCCCGGCTTGTGTGAGCAGGCGGCCATGTTGAATTTGGGAATTTTATTTTAGGAGAATTAAACGAAGGAGCCGTCAGTGGGGTTGTATATATTCCACATATAAAAGCACAAATTATATCTTCGTTTAAAAGAAACATATGAGGCAGATTTTTGTCGTGAGCAGCTCACTGATGTTGACCTGATTAAAGCTCCACGAGAGCTCAATTTTAATCTTTTCCTGAGACATATCATCATAAAAATCATGTATTTTTTGTTGCTCTTTCTGTACTTCGGTGTGCCTTGGACGTCCGTACAAGGTTGTCTTCTCCAACATCTGCAAGCCACTTCTCACAAAGACAGGCCTTCCTGTTTCGTCTGTTTGATCCTGCAGGGGATCTCCAACTTTTTATTAAAAAAACAACAAATCATTTTAGCGAGCAGGCGGGAGTCGTGTCTTACTAAAAGGGGGCAGGAGAGTTTTGTTTTTTTGCTGCATTGTGTACGTTACAGCTCAGTGTGTATGATAACTGTGCTCCCAAACTGAAACCTAGCGTCAACATCAGCTGCAGAGGGAGCGGATCTGTGTTTGTGCTGCATCGAGACGTCGAAAAACACAAAAAAAAGCTGCTTAGATGAGAGAAATGTAAATGCGTTAGACGTCGTATGCCAAAGCCCTTGTTGATAAATAACTAATATAGAGGAAATGGCACAAATATGTCAAACTGTGTAGCTGCGGCGTGAGTATTAATCCACATACAAATATTTATGTTGTATAAGATGTAGATGTGTCTGCTGTTTGCCTGCGTACTGTCAGCAGCAGGTCGCTCTTCGCTCCATTTTTCATCGACTCGCAGCGTCTCGTGGTGTCGTCGACCGTCACATGACCTTTGACCTGTCCTCCATCTTGTCTCCCCTCCCCTCCCCCCGAGTCTCAGTGGTGCCGTTTTGTGCTGGTGGATTCGTGTTGTTTAGCCGACGTGACATGTCAAAGTGGTGTCCTTGTAAAAATAAAAACAAATATATAGAATTTTAAAAAAGCAAAAAACTCATCGTGTGGCTGAGCGCGCCGCTCGTAAACGTGGCGCCCAGTCGCGGTTATAACTCTGTATTCTGTCCACGTTGTTTTTTCTCGCCGCGCGTCAAGCGAAGGCGACGAAGGCGAAGAGGGGGATGTCGTCGATGTTGTGTTGAATCCGTGTACGCTACATTTTTTTTGACGGTGTTTGATTGTTATGTAGCAGTGAGGGTGACGTCAGCTCTGATCTCATACGTGTCCTCCCTCCCCGACTCTGTTTCCTGTTGTAGCTCTACTGCCAAGACGTTACTTTACATTATAACGTTCTAGAGACTGTTTTTTCTCTCTGAGGCGAGTCGTTTTGCTGCTGAGTGAAAGTGGTTATTGTCACGTGATAGCTGAGCCGGTATATATATCGGTAAAACACGATGCAGAGGAGAAGTTGCAATAAAGTCATTTTATAACAGAGCTACAAGAAACTGTGATGTTCAATCATCAAGGCCGGAACAGAAGCCATAAAGAAAACTGTTTGCTTTGTATGACTGTATGTGTGTGTGTGTGTGTGTGTGTGTGTCTGACTTCAATAATAATTCAGTAACTTAATAATAATAATAATAATAATAAAATACAAGTGTAATTATTTTATGTCGTCATCCTGTGGAACTGAGTTTTCAGGAAATGGCTGCCACGACACGCAGTTTCTGGTTCTTTGTCTGTTGCTTTGTTTGGCAGTATCTCTATCATTCTGTCTCTGGAAGTATTTCAGTGAGTTTTTTTGAGTTTTAACTGCAATAAAACTGATTTTTAGGATAATGAACTTCCTCTCTGTGTTCCCGGGTTGATTTTTTTGTGTCAGCAGTGGTCGTAACGTTCGCAGCAACCAGAACACCAGGTGGAGACAAAAATACACTCACAGCATCCACGAGGCTGCAGAGAGAGAGAGGCGGGTAGATTATGATTGACATGACAGTAACGAAGGGAGTCGATGTGAAGAGATAAATGATACAACATGCATTTCATAATGAGCTTAAACATCCTCATTCTGACACAACAGACGAGGATGTTTGCCCTCCCAGAAGAGTTTAAAGGCACCACTCAATATAATATATTCCAATAAAACATCACCTCTATCTGTGACCTCTCAGGATTAACTAAGTTGTCTTTACACGACATAAGATTGTTTAATAAAACTATAAACAGGGTGTTGAGGTCTCACAGAGGAGGGAAGCCGCTCCACAGTCTGCTATAGTCCGTATATAATGTACAATTTGATGAAAATGCCAACAAAACCAGAACGTCATAGATAAATAATTTATGGCAGGGACGTTGTTTTGGACCTCTTCAGTCGATCTATGCTTATGTTGCTCCATAGCTCCTAATTTAGTCTATGAAATTTGGGAAAATTGGTGAAACGTGTCGACCGAAGCCTGAGATGACGTCCTCAAACGTCCACAGTCCAAAGATGTTCAGTTGATCGTCATAATGGAGGAAAAAATTCGGACTCTTTTCAGACTCAGTCACTACATTTCCATGCAGACTATAAGTCGAGCTACCGGAAGTCGTCTGGGCCATGAATCCACAGCAGGAAACCGGGAAAAACAGAAAGAAGAAGATGGCGATGAAGGCATCAACATGGCGAGTGCTGGAGCGAGAAATACACTTTCAGGTCGACTTCCAGCTGCATTAGACAAATTACGATGACTGCAGAGTACGATTTCAGTCAGACGAACATGTTTGACTTTAAAAGCCTGGTTTGAGTTGGACTAACACAACAGTCCGACTTTTTCTAACGTCACGTAAACATAGTGACCTCCTCTGGTGCTCCATGTTAGAGGAAATGCAGACAGAGCCCTCATGGACGCTCCGATGGTAGATACAAAATAATAGAAGTGCCCTCTGTGGGAGCACTTCCAGTTGTCAAGCACACTATAAATGTACTGTGACTTTCTGAGCACTGGTGCCATTTTTTCCCGCCCCTGCTCTTTCAAAAAATGTGGATCAGTTTTTCCTAAAGTCCAAGAATTCGTCCTCAAATGTCATATTTTGTCCACAACAGACAGATATTCACTTCACTGTCGTAGAAAGAGCAAAGAAACCAGGAAATATTCATAATAAAGAAGCTGGAATCAGAAATCACTCTCTGATTAATTGATTATTGAGACAGTTGGCCACTTATTTAATATCTGACAGCTGATTGATCGATTGATTGCTGCAGCTCCACAGTGAAGCCCGACTGAAGCCTCATGTGTTGGTTTAACTTTAATCTGTCATGTTAAAGTCCACAACAGATCTCAGGTCGTGGATCCATCTGGTTTTATGGAGCTTGTGCAAAACTGGCACAGCCTGTCAGAGGGTGCAGACCAACAAACCCCCCCCCCAAAAAAAATCAAGTTAGTTACCATGTGAATGGCAGGAGAGCCTGAGCTATTGGTAGTTTTCAAGTGTGGTGTGAAAGGGGATAGCTGTAAAATATATTGATGCTGAAACCCCTCTTCCATTGACAGGCCGCAGTGCGTGGACAATCTGCAGCCTGGAGAGACACTGGGCCGCTGCATGGCCAATCTGACACAATTGGGGTGAAACGGGCCAGAAAATACTATTCTCTCCCATTCTCCTCCATCAATCGAGGCTTACAAACCCCTCGCAGAATGAGAGGCAGGACGGGGGGGAGAGGAGGGGAGAGGAGGGGAAAGAGCGACAATTAGCGAGAACCTTTAAGCGTCAGGGGCCAGCCATCACACAGGGTTCCCTCCGCTGGGTTTACGCGTAAAAAGAAACAGATTTGTTTGTCCTGCGCACAAAAATTGCAGCAGTTGGAGCTGCAGATGTGAGCTTCTTGCACAGGAATGCGTTTTTTTTCCCCTGCAAAGCAAAGCAAACCCCCCGGCTGCCTCCCCTCCTCCTCCACTTCTTGTGAGAGGGGGGAGGAGGAGGTGGAGGAGGGGGGAGACCACACAGATCCTTGAGGTTTTTTCATGCACAGAAAATCATAAACATTTTCCATCCAGTCTATCTCGTCATGTACTGAGAGGAGTTTGTGCCGCTCCAGGCCTGGAAATGGGTCCCACGGCTGACTCCTCAATGACGACCAATCGGTGGCCGGGGTTGTAAATGAGAGAGAGGGACAGAGAGGGAGAGAGAGGGAGAGAGAGAGGGAGAAAGGGGAGGGGAGGAGGGGAGGGAAACTTTTCTTTCTTTTTTTTCGACAGGAGGAGGGGTGTTGTGGGGAAATGCTCGGCGGACCGTGAAGCGTAACAGCGAGAAAAGAGGGACAAAGACGCACATAGCGGGACAAAAACGCGACAGATAGAAAGAAAAAAAAACAGCTTCTTCCAGCTCAGGAAAACTACAGCGGAGTGCGCGGAGGGATGTTTAAAAAAAGTACTCGTGGAGAGACAGAAAGAGAGAGAGAAGTAACTAACAGAGGGCAAGAAAGATGAGTTCAAGTGTGGAAAGTGAGTTAACTGACGGTAACTGTGGTCGGAGAGCGCGTTAAAGTTTTTTTTTTTTTGGATAAACTCCCCGCGGCGCGTTTCAGAGATCTGCGCCGGTGGCATGGAGCAGGACGCAGGCTGCACTTCGGACCGAGGTTTCCTACTTTGTGAGCGGACATGCTTCCCGGAGTGACCGTCCCTGCGCTGCTTCTCTCTTTTGCAGCCACGCGTGGTGATTTCCCTGAGTCAGATCCTGAGTGTGCAGAGGGCGCCAGGAGGAGGCAAACCTAACTTTACGTACGACTCTTTAAAAAAAAAAAAGGGGGACTGCTGTG
>CAEMYA010002120.1:183195-281903 GCA_903131615.1 Diplodus sargus
TTATTCATAATTCCCCAGGAATTTCTTGCTGAGGACAGGATATTGTCTCGGCTTTAGGTATCCGTTATACATCCAGGAGCTCAGCCCAGTAAATACAGCTCAGGATGTTCATATATATTAAAATGTAACCTCTCCTTTTCTATATAAGTTATACGTTTGTGTGTATAGTATTGAAACCGATAAGTTCCAGTATGTTAAATGTTATATGTTCCATGCGAGTATGGGAAAGGAAAGAAGTCCATGTGTGTGTACTCTCGTTATTCCTGGTATTTGTGTGTTAGCAGGGCGACTCTTTGCTAGCACCAAGTCTCATTTTCACAAGGTTGGCTTTACAAGAGGGCAGAGGACAGAGCGGCCCGGGGCTCCACTGAAATGAAATCAAAGAGCCAGACAGTCCTGGGGGGGCGAACCGGCGCAGCAAGAGAATGGCTCATATTTTACTGGTGGGAAACAAAAAAAAACCTTTAATGAAAAGACATTTCATTACATCTTTAGGCAGCTATTCTCGCCTTAACCCCTTAACAAACCTCCATAAAGTCACTCATCAGGCTGCAGAAACACCAGTAAGGATACTCACAGCTTCTGACAGAGTCTGCGAGAGGTTCTCGGTCCAGAGACACGTCCCTCTGAGTCTCCTGCATCTGAAAAATAAAGTAACGTAGCAGTGAGTAAACAAACAACACAACATGAACGGGGACATGATTCAGGGATGAATAGAGACAAAAAAGGTGTTCAGATGGTGCATCTTTACCGAACAACATCATTCCAATCATTTAGAAATGTCAAACAGAAGTTTCAACCTCTTTTTGAAATCAAATATATTATAAAACATATAAGTGAAGCTGTGGAAGAAGAACTTCATGCTCACCTTGATGTTCTTCTTGATGTATTCAGCTCTGCTCATGAGACTCTTAATCTGGTGAGAGAGATAAAATTGAAACACAATTTTCAGTGTGAACACAAATGTACTGTAGTATTGGAGATATATTGATTGTTCTGCTGCTGTTTCTTAGCCTGGTCAGTCCACCATTTTGGTTCAGGCTGACACATCTCACCTATAACGATTTCAGTGCAGAAGATTAAGACGATATAAACATTGTTTCTGTGAAATGATCCTATTGGTTGTATTGCAGTGAATTTCTGTAATCCCTCAACTTTTTATTTAGCGCCATCATTTGCTCATTTTTACATCCCAAACTAATTCCCATCAGCCTCAGCTTCACTTTGCTTTTAGTTCCAATTAGCTGCACATTAAACTAATGGATGAACATGGATATACTGCATGTTAGCGCCTTCACTGAGAACATGTAAGGAAGTTTAGTTTTTAGCATTTTAAAGTTAAATGTCAAGAGGGATTAGTGTTTTTTAGTGGGAATTTAGAAAGGTCAAACTGTTTTAAAGAAGTAAATAAATATTACGTACATTACGTATCTTGTTTCTTATGATATCAGGTTAATTTATCTGATTATCTCAAGGAAACAAAAGGCCGATTTCTGAATAATGACCTGATAAAGATCTGAAACGACTTCTCCTTGAATGACTGGTCTGAATTTCATCTCTACCAGAAAGACAATATAATCTCCAGCTCTGTTAGACTTTGATTGAAGTAAAGTCTGATGTGTTAATCAATAATATCAACCGCTTGATTTGACGTATTTACTTTAAATCAGTTGCTAGAGCGCTCCTGCCCTGATAAACACTGTTAGTAATAAGAGGAAACAACCTTTTGTCTTCTCATCATCACAGGTTTATTATCTCAAGATATAAAAGCGCGTTTTCTCCAAATAATGAAATACTTCTTATCTAAAGATAATGGCATTAAAAAAAATAGTTGTAAGCGAGGCATTATCATTAAAAATCACTTTCAGGGCTTCTGGCGTTTAATCAGAAGATGTTGCAAATGTTCCCTTTCTGTTTGGGGCTTTTCAATAACCACATGTGTTTTCTGAGCTGCGCTTGTTTACTGTAAACTGCGGCATCTTTTTTTTTTTTTTTTGCAAGCAGGAAACAAAATGACTTTAAGATGCGCGGAGACATAAACTCCCCGTTAAAATCAGATTAAAACCGATCGGCTCGGCTTCTCGCTCTCTCGGTTACTTTATGAAAACATTTCATATGGCGCACATGTGCTCGCAGTAACTGCTGTCATCGTACGCCTGAGGCTGCTCTTTGCTGTGGTACTCGGTCCTCTGGTGATCGTCAAGGTTTTTGGCTGCACCTCATACCTAGTTGTATCACCACTGGGTCCCAGCGCACAGCGAGGCCTCGTGGGTAATCGCTGCAGTAACATCTGAGGGTCGTAATCATGGGCGACCTAAACTGATGGCTTCATAATTTCCCCTTTAAAACATCAGTCTGTTGCAGTAAATACTCGTTCTGACCACAGGTTTTCAGGCTTCAGCCCTGACCCCAACCTCATGCAGCCGCAGCACTTTCATCACCAAACCCCTTTAATCAGTAAGTACAATAAAGGAAATGAGGAAATCTGCCCGGGTATGGATGATTCATGGGACGTATTGATCACTCGCAGAGTTTTTAAGGTACAGGTAGTGAAACACTGGTCACAGGTCAGCGTGACCTCGCGTATTTCAGCAGCTGAGACACGATATTAACGACACCCGATAGATCGAAGCCAGCGAGAAGTCGAGGTATCGAATCACAGTTTTTGAAGGAGAGCTCTACAGTAGATATGGACGCACATGGAGGCCCGGCATGGCGGCATGTGTTGGCTCTTTGGTTTCTCACATACACACATGCTTTCGATCGTATCCACCGCCCCCGCCTCTCTAATGCTGTGTTAGATTATTACAGCCGCATCTGAATTTACTTAAGACAAGCACCCATAAAACTTCAAATAGGGAGGTCCATGAGGCCCTCTCAGACCCCCTTCCCCCCTTTTTCTGGGGTTTTGTTGGTGAAATGCTGTTGTCTGTCGTTGGCTCGGTTTCTGGCTAAACAATATACAAAAACACAAGAGCTCGGAGAGTTAATAATAGACACGCACACGTCCTTTGCATATGTTTGTCGAAGTTAAATATCGATGCAAAGTATTCAAGATGTTGATCCCTGAAGAAAGAGCCAGCGGATTTAGCAGACCATCAAACTGTCGGGTCGATGTGAGTTTGTTCAGGCTGGTGTCCAAACGCATGTATGTAGACTACAAAGGTCTTATTAGTGCAGTAAGACAGGAGAACGATTTTTTATTTAAGTTGATTATTATTGCTATCATTTACTTAATTTATTGATTGGAACTCTAAAGCCATTTTGACGTCCAAACCACAAATGTGTTCAAGCAATCAACTCCCTCTCCGTTGGCAGTACATGAGTTTGCCGTTGCTTTTTGTCCCGGCGCGTCATCACATAAAGTTAAAAACAGGGATTCACCTCCTCAAACACTTTATATTATATATGTTTCACTAATATTTAATACTCTCTACTGTCTTAAACTGGCCACAGTGTGCGACATGGACTCGGGAACCAGCTGGCTGTTTTTGTTGCGTTTCTATCATACTGTACATTTTTGCAGCAATCTCTGGCACATCAGTTACCTTCAGGATTAGAGAACTTCCATCTCATCTTATCCTTCAAACTAAACACAAACTAACTGATTTATTTAAACGCCAGCGTCAGCCAGCGTACTGATTGCAGCCAGAGGCGATAATCACCTGTGACTACTGCAGAGTCACTTGATCTTGGTAAATATCTGGCTACGTAGCTGCTAAATGCTGCGCTATGTTCACCAACAAGTCGCTAACTCTGTCTGTCTGTCATTTGCTGCTACACGGATAGTGTACAGCGGGTTTGTTTGGCTGTTTTGCTAAAAAAGCGCTGCCTGCTTTAGCTGAAAACACTTCTGACGAGAGCAGTGAAAGTAAAACCAGTAAAATTGTTGACTGTAAAACCAAACCAATGAGCTGAAAGATGCTATAAAAACACTCTTTTCCCATACAAGTGGTCATGTGAGCTCTTGTTGATAGAAAGGAAAGTATATCATGGCCCCTTTAAGTATCCAATTATAAAGTAGACAGTGATTTATGTGTATGTAACAGTACTATAGGTGATGGATTGTGTTATTTGGCCTTCACCACTAAAAACATATACATGTGAGTGCTGGAAAGAGGCTCGTGGGTCATGTGATGGAGCACCACTGTGCTGGGTGATCAGCTGAGGGCCAGTTGGAGGTGACAGATAGTCGTTCCTACCGTGAGCACTCAACCAGAAGCTTTTCCTCGCCGACTCACCTCACTGTGGAGCAGCTCTCTCCTGCGGCCCTGAGGCTCGGCTGGCTCACCAGAAAGAGAAGGAAAAAAAGAAACAGATAGAGAATAATGAGGACAGGGGTAAAAAAAAAAAGAAAGTCCACTACCTCATCACCTTGTTTGTTCAAGAAGAGGTCAACTACTAGGCTAGCATGTAGACTGGAGGCGTATGGGTGGAAATGGTTCTAATGTAGGCCAGTGTTTTCATAGTGAGTCGTCCTGGAGGCGAGAGTGACAGGAGGAGGAGGAGGAGGAGGAGGAGGAGGAGGAGGAGGGCTCTCTGGTGGCAAGGCATGTTTGGAGGCTGTGCAACAAAGAACCAATGTTTTCTCCCCACAATCCCTCTGGTGGTGTCTGCTGTGCCACACAACGTGGCTCCCTGACACTGCAGAGAGCGGCTGGTTAGGATGGCCTGGGATTAATCGGACCGCCGCATTGTACATGATTGATCCGCTGACAAGACGAAGTTCTGCTAAACACATGTGTAAAAAAGCCCTGACACACTGTTAGCTGTGTTGTTGTACTCAATGAATTTTCAATATCTGGATGATTAGAGCACTTGTTTATTCCGCAGATAATAGTTTTTATTTGATTCTAGCGCGTAACAACACAAAGAAGCGGAGTGTGCTGTCTGAATGGGAAGCAGATGGCCCGGGCCCTCATACCACACACAGGGTGCTGGCACCGGGTCTGATCGCGGCTCAAAGCCACATCTGGATCACTCTATCCCACCTCTTCCATTAGGCCGATCTTCCAGATGAGCTCATGAGCCGGGCCTAATGGACGCCAGGCCGCAGAGGGAGTCGCTGGAGTCTCTTCTGTAGTTCCTCTGTCTGTTTGTCTGTCTGTCGCTTATTAAGTGTCCCCGTCTCTCTCCAAGTCTATTGCTTCACTCCGTCTCTGTCAGTTCGCCTTTAACTCTTTCTAAATCACTTTCTCCGAGTTGTTTTCCATCTCTTTCAGACTTTCACAGAGCCTTTTTTTTAAAATCAATCTCTCTTTTCTGTTTCCAGTTACGTCTCACTTTGAGCATCTCTACATCTTAACTGTCCAAGTCATTTTTGTCGCTTTTCCAGTCTTCCCCTTGAGAATCATTGTCTTTGTTCAGCCACTTCTTGACCCGTCTCAGGTTCTTGGCTGTTCCCTCAACTTTGAATTAATTTCTCTCACAGCCTGCTCATTGTCTGCACTCTCTCGGTCACTCTGTGTGCCTTTTATGCCCGTCTGCCTTCATGAACGACTTTTTCTCATGCTGTAGAAAACAGAACACACTTTCTTACTCTGTAAACACTCACAGCTGCTCGAGGCTGAAGTGAATGCATGAGAAGGTTTCTGATGTGGGACTACAATAAGGTTTAAATTTCTTCCTCAGTCACCCACTACTGCCAGATGTCCTTGAGCAAGGCACTTAAACCTTGGACTCCAGTGGCTCACTTGCCAACAGCGGTAACACAGGATAATTGAGCAAAACCATTTGGCTGGAGAGAAAAGAGTTTATCTACCTGCAAGCGCCAACAGAAGCTCTCCGAGGCACTGCTGGTACACATCCAGAGCCTCATGATCATCCAATCCACTCTCCTCCTGTAACGGAACATTGGAAATGAGGCAAAACAACTGGTTCTTTATATCTGGCTGCAGAGCCACTCGGGCCACCCTGGTACTTGCACAGTTCAGTTATTTCACTTGTTAGCTTTCAAAACAGAAAGATTCTTAGCACGTCTATTTGACGAGCCAGGAGCGTAGGAGAGGGACAAGTGCTCCAAGAGTTGCAAGCAAACTCTCACACTGTTTAACTTGCAAAAATACATTTATCTGTGATGTTTTGGTATTAAATCCTTCATCAGGCAAACAGATGAAGCTGCCTGATGAAGGTCTAGTACTGAAGAACTGCAAAAACATATAATTTTGTAAGTTAAACAGTGTGTGGGAGTTAGCTTGCAACTCTTGGTCTACTCTTGTTAGCAAAATTTGTAGATTTATTATTGCTTATTTTAGGGCGCACACAGCAGAGACACACAAATATATAAAAGTCTGTGTAGCCGACACGTCATCAGACCAGCAGCACAGAGAAATAGATGTTTCTGGTTCTTCAGTGATCTTAAAAAGATGCGGTTTTGATTTGTGTGCTGCTAGTTTGTGTATCTCTGTTGTTTGACGTCTGTTTTAGTCTCCTTTTGTTTCCATCTCTTTAGCAGCGACAGCTTCTCACCTTAGCAGTGGCAGTGGAGGCCAGGTGCAGCGCAGCCAGGAGTCGCGGTTGGTCTCGAGACATTTCTTGAGTGGAAAGAAAACAGAAATCAATATTTTACTACCGTCTCTCAGTCAAACATGCAAAAAAAGGCCCTCTGTGAGAAAACTTGCAACATTTTCAGATAATCACTTTCCCTGCTGCAACTGTAGACTGCAGAATTGTAGACTTAAAATACTTCAGATTTCATAATATTTATTTGCAGGCTAATTGAGCATAACTGTCCTTGAGCATAATACAAAATCCTTCAGAGGCCCAGAGCCTGCAGCGGACCTCTGAGGCGGGGGGAAAGGAAATTAAATTTAGGCTCATGTGGATCATTAAATAAGTAGAAAGAATAAAACATCTTTACTTTCTCTTGCAGAGCAGTTTCATGCAATTTTCCATGACTAAAACTGTAGATTTGAGAAGATGGATGCATTTACGAGATTAACAACCAGATGGGAAAAATACTGGATCCCTCTTATTTAATGTTTGATGTATTTGATTAAAACGAAGCTAAAAAAAACGACACACCGCTTTACTTTTAGTTTCCCCATCATGCACCTCACCAGGCGAGGCTATTGCTGACATACAGCGGGCCCCGCCTCTGCACCGAGCCGGGTTCATTACCTCGGAGGACATCCCTGGAGGTCCGGGCCTCCTCAAAGCTCAGTCTGTTGTCTGAGGCCACCAAGGCTTTCAGCTCCTCGGCTCTGGACACATACTGGCTGACCTGTGGGAAGTCCTCTTACATTGACTCAACTTAATCATGTCAACTACGCCATATGCTCTCCATCCCCACCATATGGTATTCATATAGGATTCATTCCAAGTGAAAGTCACTGGAGTGTAAAAGAAAAAAGAAAAAAAAAAGAAATTGAAAATAGAAAGTAAAGTGTTTTCAGGCCTACCTTCAGCCGGAGGGCATCTTTACGCTGTCGGTCCGTCTCGACTGCAGAGGAGGGAGAGAGGAGGAGTTTTGGTTTTACATTAAGCGTGTTTACTTTGCCTAGTTTATTGCGCTGAAACAAAGCCGGTGCATTGTTGAGGGGCTTAAGCCACAGACAGGATATGAGTGTGGTTGTTGCTCTTACAGTGAATAGCGGGGACAAAGTGCTCGAGGGCACTGCAGTAGAGGGAGAGGGCAGCGGACCTCTCCCCTTCCTGGTCCTTCTGAACGGCCTGCAGGACCAGCTTTTTCTGAAAGAAGACGAAATGGGAACTGGCATCACTGAGTGCAAACTGCTGCGGCTCTCCATTGCTTATGCATGCGTGCAGAGTCATGCGTGAAGGCACATGTGGGGCAGGCATGAGCGCAAACCTACCAAACACATGTGTACATGTGCTCAGTCAATCACACACGCATTATTCATGGTCATCTAGACACACACACACACACACACACACACACACACAGGCGCATATTTCCCTTTCTTCTCTCACCGCTCTCACTAGGCTCTCTGCGCTCGGCATGTGCTCCAAATCCACAAAAGGGTGGGTGAAGAACTCTGCAAAGGTGATCCGGACATCTGGATTTCTCTCCAGCAGCCGCAACAGAAGGTCTCTGCAGTCCTTGGATACCCTGGCCCCGGGAGGGAGCTGATGCACAAAACACGACCTTATTATGTTACACTCGATCCACAGGACAATCCGAGGGAAAGGGACAGCAGATTGTTGCCAGAGACCTTCCTAGTTTCACATCACTACTTTTTATCAAAAGATGACCTTAAAACTCTCGATGTGAATCCCCGGGTAATGGACCACAAACTAATGCAATCCATTGAGCTGAGGACCAGAGTCTGACACAAGAATTCAAGTGCTCTGAAAGCCCTCCATCATTAAAAGTACTGTTACCCTTTATTGTCACTGTGTGGTAATTAACATTTTGTGTGTGTGTGTGTGAGAGAGAGAGAGAGAGACACACACTCTCACACGACAATGACTTTTAAGTGCCGAAGATCAGTAATTATTTAATTACAACATATTTACTTGCGACAAAACTCTAATCTAATCAGCATTTAAAACCATATCTGTTAGGATCTTTTTACACATACAGGAGCTCATTAAAAACACTGAATAACAGAGGAAACATTACAAGTTTGGTCAGAACTGAATTGATCTTATTGGCCTGTTTATAAACATTTGAAAACTGTATTTATCCGCTTGATTCCCAGATTGTTCCTTTACAGTTTAGAAAGGAAACTGGAGACGAGCATTATGTCATTATTTCTCCACTGAGCTCCATGAGTCTGATGCAGGTGCAGTGTGGAAGCATGCCATCTAGTGGTTTAACGGTAAAAATAAAAAATAAAGTAAACAAATACTCTGTAAATATTCAGCAGTAATGTGTTTTCTTTATAAACTGTTACACATAATCAATGACACACTAAGTGACACACACTTTGCCGTCTGGAGGGGACAACTGAAGGGTAGAACAAACATTTAACGAGAAGTTTAATGTTTTTAACTCTCGCATTTTGGCTTCTAATCAGTTGGAGCAGTAAACTAGCGTGCAAACAGAGGTGGCTTCAGCCATTTAAGACTACTTAATATTTTAAGTGATCTTATTCCCAGGTAAAGTGATGTTTGTTTGTATGTCTGGATAATTTAATCTACTTTTATTTTTTAGAAACTATGACTCCCTGACATGTTGTGGTACTTCAGTGTTACTGTTACTGACACGTCATGCGATGCCTTTTGTCGCAGTGGCAATCCAGCCATTTTCCTAAAAAAGGAACTCATATAACAGGTTTCCATTTCTCTAAGCTCGGGGTTCAGCTACCTGCGGCTCTGGAGCTGCATGCGGCTCTTTTGTCCCTCTGCAGAGGCTCCCTGTGGCTTTGGCATTTTACATGGAAATGAATAATGTATTTCTTTTTTTATCATCATCACTGTATTAGGCCAACAGTGACTCTTATATTCTCTGACAGTAAAAATGCGGAGCCTACACACACACACTTGTATCGTTCTATCAAGTTTCGATTTTGTTATTGAACTTAACGACCCTGAGCTGTTTTATGCCGAATCCTGAGTGTTTGCTTCAGACTTAAAGTGCACTTACTTTTACTGTTCTTAACAGCTGCTGCTCTCTATACTATATGTTGTATTTATTAACAAAGTAGGCCACTTTTTATTTTGGACATTTTCACAAAAGCAGGGAGGACTTAAGTAGGCTAACATTTATGTGATGCTAATCCATTCACATCTAGTTTAGGCTAGTTCTATCATTTCATAAATGCATAAAAGCATGGTATTATTGAAATAGAAATGCAATGTAGAGAAAAGAAATGTGAATGAATGCTCATTTAGGCCTTTAAATAATCTCGACAGGCTAATTTAGAATCGGGGAAAGACAATCTTTTGATAGTAAAGGTTACTGACTGCTGCTTTCATCACATAACAAATATGTAGCACAATGAAGCACTATTTTAGAGCACCAGTGCGAGCAGTCAGTGAGTCATTCGTATTTTTCAGCAGGACTGCCAGCTGTCTCAGTCCGGCAATTCACTAATGAGGAACTCGTTTGTTGCTCAGAGATTACCTCAATGGGTTGGTTACTCCGGATCTTCTCCTCCAATTCAGCGTAAGACCTCGATGCAAATGGTGCTCGTCCAAACAGTGCCTCTACATACACACACACAAACAGTGTTTAAAAGGATTATTCACAGTGATTACAGAGTATTTACAATTACAATTATTGCACCTAGTGTGCATCAAGGGTATAAATACATGGTATTTGAAGATAATCTTAGTTTATCTACATTTAACTTTTCATTGGCACAAGAGAGATTTGTCCTTACAATCTGCAAATTACGTGCCTGACAGTGACAAGTGCTCTTTCCATTATGAATTACTTTACACCACTAGAAAGGGAGCAAACCAGGCTGTTGTTTCATGATTAATGGGCCAGTTTTCTTTGTGATCCACTGAGTGCCATGTCCAGTCAACTGATAAGCCTGTTATTTATAGAAATTATTAACAAGAGGGAATCACGTTACACAGAGCAACATGCAGCTACACCAGATTCCGAATACATTTTGGTCACCTGAGTACAAAATGAAGCAGCATTGCAATTTGTCTGAGGCAGTGTGTAATTCACATGGACTCAATAAAGATGACAAGGTGAACACAAGGTACTCACCGTAAAGAATGACTCCTACCGACCAGAGATCCACCCTGGAGTCGTACTGGCGTCGGCACACCATCTCAGGAGCCATGTAAAGAGGAGAACCTCTCAGGACACTCTGCTCGTCCCATGGTGACATGTACTGGGCGAAACCAAAATCTGAGAGCAAATCAGAATGTAAACAACACTGTGAGAGATTCCAGTGGACACAATCCTCCTTAAACTGTCATAAACAAAAAAAAGACATTCGAAAACATCTGGTGTCTGTTGCTGAAATGATCTCACCCACATGCAAAATTCATACGCAATTGCTTGATTGTTTGACAGGATGTGGGAATGTGATCACCTGCTAGTTTGAGGACAGAGCCGCTGAGCAGAATGTTCTGGGGTTTCAAGTCCAGGTGTGAGATGTTTCTCTCATGAAGGAATTGGAGGGCGCAGGCTGTTTGCACAGACACACATACAACGAGATTAAGATGAGAGAAACACTATTACTAAATTCATTGCACATCTTGCAGTCCTTAAGTTGGAACTGAACAGACACTTTCATTAAATATGTATGTAACTTGTCTGCGGATGGTGCGATATAACGTAATGACTGACCTATCTGTTGCAGGAAGCGTTGGGCCACCCGCTCTGGCAAAATCCTGCGACTACGAATGAAGCGGGACAGATCTCCACCAGAACACCACTCCAGGATCAGATAAATATTCTCAGCATCCCACTGATGAAAGAGAGGCATTCTGACATTTAGGGAAAGATTAAAAAGCCACTAATTCAGTACCACAAATTCTAAAGGCTATAGATAAGTTTACCTGGAAGTCTTTTAGCTGGACTATATGAGGCTGACGAATCGTCTTGAGCATTTCAATCTCCGTGAGCAGGTTTTCTGTGGATGCCTTGTTTAGAGTCTTTTTCGCAACCACCTTCACTGCCACCACCTCTCTGCTGTCGCCCTGCAATGTCACAGTCATAAACGTCCGCTTTCACTTTCAGTTTGAACAAAAACCAGACTGAACGTACAATAACAATATGAGACATTTTGAGACGTCTCTGATGTTTCCCCTCGTCTCCACCAAAAACTCACCTTTCTGTAGGCTTTGTAGACTGTAGCGTAGGTGCCACTGCCCAGTTTCTCTGTGAGGATGAAGTCAGCCAGTTTTGGTGGAGCAAAGCTGGAGGTTGAAGCCATGTTGACGACAGCAACATCAAATTTCCCTTGTAGATCTGGGCAGGAATTACAGATCAATATGCTGGTAATACCACACGAGTAGCCTGATTTTCACCTATTCTACATGGAGGTCAGAGGCCAAAGACAGCTGCAGAATAGTGTTGCTATCCTTTGGATATCTTGTCTTCCTTGTCTTGCTTTATAACAAAGGCACCTTCTATTTAAAAAGGTAAGCCTATCTGCAACATTGCACTTGAAACAGTTAATAAGACACGTGTACCAATTAACTACTGTATTGTCAATCATCAATCTAGTTTATTGCAGCATGTTCTCGCCTCTTTTTCTGCTGAGTTCAAAGTTTTACATTGTGCTGTCGCTTCATATATCGCGCCGAATTACAGTCAGACTGGTTAAACGTTTTATTATGACATTAATTTGTCTTGCTGATAAGATAGGAAGCTGTAAACATTAAGTTTTCACTTTATTGAATCTACTGTACATCAGTTTGGCAGCTAGCTACAAGTCACTAGCTAATGTTAGCAAGTATACTGCACAGCTACATCGTTTGTTGTCAACCGCCGAGTAAAGATAAAACGGAAGTATTTAGACCTGTCCGCGTTTATTCAGACGTTTTTAAAATACGTATAAAAGTAGTTGACACCTACCTGTAAGGCTAATAAATCCTCAGCAGGTGAAGTCAATGTTTACATGACAGCTTTCGGTCTCACGCTGCACTGCAGTGCTCAGCTGCTCACAAGGTATCAGAAAATATGCTACTGCCGCCTAGCGACGGTCCTCCGGTACTGCAGCGCCCGACAGGAAATGGGAATCGACGCCTCCAAAATAAAACCCCCTACTCAGAAATATATTTAAATCCAAGTAATTTGTTTTGCTCTGATTTTGAAAATCACAATAAAAGCAATACATGTATTAACGGGTATCCGCTGTGTGTTTGCAAAACCCCTGAATTTCATATGCGTGGTGTTTTAATTTGGCAGCGGTTTTAATCCCAAAATCCCTCCGCCGGAAGTAAGCTGTCATTGTGGCTATGGTGGTCTTTTAAAGATGGCGGAGTGCCTAGCTGCACGTTTGACCGCCCAGGAGCAGCAAATTCGCCTCCTCACCAAGGAAATATCCACCCTCCGCGATGGATTAAGTCGAGGTTTGGATGCCGCCGTTGTCGGGGAGCTGTCCCCGGAGGTGGAGAGCCTGCGGACCGAGAACGAGAAGCTCAGGTACCGGCTGCTGCACCTCCGGCGGGGTCTGCAGGCGGAGCTGGAGCTGGAGGAGGCGCAGGGGAATAAGAAACAACAAGGAGTGAAGTGTGGCAGAGCTCCGGAGAAGAACAGCGGGAAAGAGCAGCGGACAAACAATGAGGTAGTTGTAAAGACTGAGGAGTGTTTAAAGTAGTTTTAAATGGCGCCGTTTGTAATATAATGAGGGGGTGAGGAGGAGGAGAGTGACGGGCCTCTGTCCAGTGAAACCAAAGGACAAGCTGCACCACCCCTTCTCCAGAAATAGCTCCCACAGTCATACTCCTCATACTGAACGTGTCTCATAATGGGATCAAAATGTGACACAGAGGGATATATGATAAGGGATCATTGTAATATTAAAGATGCACACACACAAACCTCTCTGTGTTTGTGGACAGGTGGTCACTCCTGTTGCCAAACCAGTCGACAAGAACAACAAGAAGGAGAAGAAGCAGGATAAAGGAGGAGGAGGAGGAGGAGGAGGTTCGAAAGAGGTGAGTATTACTAAAGTTATCCGGCCCCACCTGTTCACCCATCGTACCAACACATTTATAACATCTCAGTTTGTCACTAACAGCAAATCAAACCCCCACTTCCTCTCACATAGCTTCTTGACTTTGATTGTTTTGTTTCCTCCCTGTTCTCCGCTCCAGCTGAACCCGTGGCCCGGATTCATCCCAGAGCGCCTCAGCCTCTACGAGGAGCTGAAGAAGGAGAGCGACGCCCTGCTGGCAAAGAAAGCCCGAGACAGCAAACCCATCACCGTGGAGCTGCCAGACGGGCGTAAGGTGGACGGCAAGGCTTGGCTCACCACGCCGTACCAGCTGGCCTGTGATATCAGGTCAGAACACCATTGTATGCCGATATGATCAATACAATTCCCACCTCCTTAAACAGAGAGGAATGACTTTTTCCTGGTTCATTTTAAGAATAGGTGTCACTCTGTTGAATGTGACTGCAGCTTTTCTGAGGAAACTTTCTTTGCACTGGATCTTTCAGCCAGGGTCTGGCCGACAACGCTGTGATTTCTCGGGTCAACGGAGAACTCTGGGACCTGGACAGACCGCTCGAACAGGACTGCTCTCTTGAGATCTTGCGGTTTGACAATGAAGACGCTCAGGCTGTGAGTAAAATTAGTTTTCTCATCCGTAATGTTCAGTCCTGACCCGTATCTCTGCTAACGTCTGTGTCTTGTGTCTTAGGTGTATTGGCACTCCAGTGCTCACATCCTGGGGGAGGCGATGGAGCGCTTTTATGGCGGTTGTTTGTGTTATGGACCCCCCATTGAGAATGGTTTCTACTACGACATGTTCCTGGATGGACAGAAGTGAGCGTGTATTGTCACTGTCAGTTGTCAAACATGACTCTAGCCTTAAAAAAAAGTCTAAACACTTCAGTTGTAATCATGGAACGACTGCTTTTTGAATCAGTAATTGATGGCTTTGGTTTGTCGGAGCGCTTACAGCAGTTTTTTCCTTCACCATACTAGTCAGAAGAACACGAACGATGTAATGAACTGAGTGTGTTTCCTGTTTCCAGGGGAGTGTCCAGCACTGAGTTTGGGGACCTGGAGACTTTGTGTAAGTCGGTGGTGAAGGAGAAGCAGCCGTTTGAGAGGCTTGAGATCAGCAAGGAGACACTGTTGAAGATGTTTAAGGTGAGAGAGAAAGAACAGCAAATCCTCTGCTTGTGTGGAAGAATGAACTACGGTCTACTTGTTTTTTAAACTAACTGTGTTCACTGATGAGTAAAAATATTCTCCAGTCTTAATCTGACATTATCTGGTTTATAGACTCCAGTTTTTATTATGTGCATGCATTGAATTTGGTAATAAATACAGGGAAAACGTTCAGTCGGGTCAAAAACCGTAATAACCACAGATGTTTCTGTCTTTCAGTACAACAAATTCAAGTGCCGTATTCTCAATGAGAAAGTCACCACCCCCACAACTACAGTCTACAGGTGAGAAAGAGGAAATGTTAAAGAATAAGTTCACCCAAAAATAAACATTTAGTCATTATCTGCTGCCAACCTAAAGGCTTTAGTCCGTACCCAGTCCGAAGGGGGTGCAGGAGCTCATCTGCACATCGAGGGCATAAATAATGTCTCTTGAAATCAGTTTGGGATCACGGGGCTTTTAGAGACTTTTGGTTAGTTTTTTAACATTTTAAAACGAGCCCCCAGCTCTAAAAATGTTCTGCAGACTACAAAACTTAACCCATCTTTCCATCGGCACGGGCCTGAGTAGATGATGACTGAATTCTCATTTTTGGGAGAACTTCTTCTCCTTTAGCAGTATCTTTTTTGTGTGTTTATTTTCGGACATGTGAGTTATTTTTGCACTACGTTAAGTAACTGACAAATTGTTTTGTAATTTCTCTAATCCTGGTTAGATGTGGACCTTTGATTGACTTGTGCAGAGGTCCCCATGTCAGACATACAGGCAAAATCAAAGCCATGAAGATCTATAAGGTATGTGGAAAAATACACAGTTTTAACGTCTGTTGTTTCAGTGTCCTAAATCAGCACGCCGCATTCATGAATTATTTAGAGAAAGGTAATCCAATGCTAACATGTATAAACGTGTTAATATTTCACTCTCGTCTTTTCTGCCTCCGTCATCAGAACTCTTCAACGTACTGGGAGGGCCGCTCCGACATGGAGACTCTGCAGAGGATCTATGGGATTTCCTTCCCAGACTCAAAGATGCTGAAGGAGTGGGAACGTTTTCAGGAGGAGGCCAAGAACAGAGACCATCGCAAGATCGGCAAAGTGAGTCACACTGCAGCGAGTCGAGTCCAAGGCCACCCAGCAGGCTGAGGGCTGGAACTGGAGACTTAAACCCAGTACAGAGAGAATTTACATTGGTAATTGTATAATGTGATGGCTGACACGCCTCCTTTGAAGTTTTTCATAGGAGCCTTTCCTCATGAGAGTCTCGGCTTTGTGGTTTCATAGATGTGGTGAAAGCCTGGAAAGAACCTGGACCGAGAACACAGTTAACGAGCCTTAATGACACATGCAATAATATACGGACAAATTATCAGCGTGATTTTAAAAAACGCTTCAGGTCAAAGCAACATCATCATGAGAGCCGTTGCTGCTTTGCACCAGCTGAGGGCACTGTGCTCCTTCATACTGCAGCATTCAGGACAACTGTGAGTCATCTGAGCACCCCAGCTGGTTCCCCAGCATGGGAGACACAGACGGCAGCACCTCGATCAGCGCTGATGACAACACAGCTCCATATTAAACACGAGAGTCAAATTATCAGTTGATGCCAGTTGGAGGGAGGTGACAAAAGTGGCATGTTGTTTGAAAGATGGTGCTCTGTGGCATGATCCAAAGCCGACCCTTTTTTATTTACACGGCGCATAATGAAAGCACAACAGACCCCACGTTCAGTTTTATCAAGCGATAACACTCAAGGAAAACACAAAAAAATCCCCCCATCAGGGGCGGCAGCAGGGATCCAGGCCACGTGTTTGACATAACGATTTGATAAATGTTGAACCTCACCAGTTTGGACGTGTGCAGAGAGAAAATAACAGCACTGGGGTTTCGTAACATGGTCTCATTTTCTGGAATTTCTGTTTCATAAATGAGGTTTAAATAACCTAGACCCAAGTTACCATGGAAACCTATCCCTCAAGACTGGCCTGGTCAGGTTAGTATCAAGGCCTAACTACTGTCTGTCAGACTGAAACACTGTTCCTCCATGAAGGTCAGTCTTTACTCCCGCGCCTCGAACAATAGTCCCCTTTTTTTTTTTTCTAGTTCGTGCCAAGTTTGTCCTCATTTCGATGTAAGCTGCTGAACTTGTTAACTTGTAAAATCTGAGCTCATTTCTGTTTGAGTCTTGAATAAAATAAATGGACAGACATCCACAAAAGCATCTATTCAGAATCTATTCTAAATCTGCATTTAAACAGTATTTCCATCTTATAGAGGCTGTCGTGTCACTTTTCTAAACAACATAATGCAAAGTTATCCAACTAACACGGCTGAAAGATGCCGCTAAAGGTCGGTAAAATAATTTTAGTTATGACTTCAGTCTTGCAAGGAGTCCATTGAGCTTTTTTCGGCGGTCACTAATCGACAGATGATCTGCCGTGTGGTGATCTGCCGTGTGGTGAACTGTCATGTGATGACGGGGGAACTCCCCGCTGAGTACGGAGGAGTTTCTTGCTGGTTGTAAGAATATGTGAACTCGTCAAAAACCTTTTTTTTTGGTCTGCTTCACAGGATCAAGAGCTGTTCTTCTTCCATGATCTGAGCCCAGGCAGTTGTTTCTTCATGCCACGTGGAGCTTACATCTACAACACACTCACTGAGTTCATCCGGGTAGGTGTGGCAGCAAAATGCTTATCAGTTTCCCCGCTTATTTACAGCATGTGTGCCAAGTTTGAGTTTGATTTCAAGAGGAAATTCAGATGTCAGCCACAGAAGCCTTGGGATAACGAACCCCGTCTTCTTTTAGAGGGATTTTAAAGTCAAAACTTTGATCACAATTGTCTAATGTCAAAGAAAAAACTCTCTTTATGATAGTTAGTCTTGGTTGGTAATTATTTTATCATTATATGAATTATTTTGACTGTTTTGTTGACTCTAAAATATTCTATTCTTAAAATTCCCAAACAGAATCAGCTTCTGCTAAGTGCCAATTATTTAAAATACTCCAGAAACACAAAACACTCTCCACACTTGAGTCCATGAGGTGCAGAACATGCCTGTAATTTCCAGTGTACTCGTAGTGAGTGCCAGCTCATTGACATGCGCGCCACTTTTGCCAAGCATGCAATCACCAAGGAGCCTAAAGATAAGCCGTGAGTTGAACAGTGAGCTGAATGGTTTAGTTCCGCTCAGTCGGGTTTAAACTGTGTTCAGAGCTCCAGAAAAGCTCAGGCCGGTTCTGACGGCTGTTTGCGGTTATGAATTGTGGCCTAAACGCTAAATATGTGTTGAATTAAACAAAATTAAGTCAGAAGTGTCGAAGCCAAACATGTCAACATTGTCAGATTGCGGTTGTCAGCAGCACAGCAGTCTTCTTGTGTGTCATTCGTCTTATTGAGCTCCAAAGGATGATCGTTTTTGAAAGTGCTCTGTTGGGAAGCCACCAAATTTCCACTGTTGGTAATTGGACCAAATGATGGTTAGAGTTAGCATTTAAAAAGCAAGAACCCCGTCGTTTCCAAAGACTTTAATTTTCAGACGTAGCCTCTTGTGCCAAGTTCAGTGACTGTACAGGAACTCTCCTCTGCAGACATGTGTTGACGTCTTGGAAGCCTTTCACATCGCACGCCAACACACAAACCAGGCCAAAAGGACCTGACGTAGATTCCACAGAAACGGTGCAAGATCATTATCACATCACTTCCATCTGTTATCACTGTGAGGGGGAAAAAATACCAGTGATGAGCAACAGGTTCTGCATTTCCCCCCACAATGTACCACTAAAACATTAACTGAGAAGTCTTGTGTGCAGGAAACCCTGTTTACAGTCATAGATGCTGGAGGCTGGCCTCTTATGAATGAATGAATGAATGAAAGTCTGTTTTGGCAAAATACTCGGGTACAATTAAATTTCACATGGCCCCCTTTTAAAAAGAAAAGGGTTACTTTTATTTTTTGGCTTTGTAATTGTGTCTGTTGCTGCAGATGTGTGTGACGCTGCTGTAGAAAGCTTGCAGGCAGTTCTCTCTGAACACATGACATTCAGGTTTTGTATCTTTCTTCTTCTGCTAAATGTAATTTATTCAGGAGAACCTGTCTGAGCACGCACTATGTTTTTAAGCTCCCTCGTGTTTCATCTTCACGGTTGAAATTTAACACCAGTCTTCCACCGTTGGCTTCTGAACAGCTCAACTGGACCTTCAGTGTTTTGCTTCAGACAAACAAATGGATAAATAAAGCCCACTGAGTGTGATTTGCGTTGCAGTTGCTCTGGATTTGTGCCAGAAGTCATGATTCAGCTCAGTACCTGTGCAGGCCAACTGGCAGATGTAGCTTGTTTATGTGGTTTTTTGTTGTTTTGCTAGGATGAGTACTGGAGAAGAGGCTTTCAGGAAGTGGCCTCTCCCAACATCTACAACAGCAAACTGTGGGAGACATCTGGCCACTGGCAGCACTACAGTGAAAACATGTTCTCCTTCCCCGTGGAAGAAGAAATCTTCGCACTCAAGCCTATGAACTGCCCCGGTCACTGGTAAACTTAGCCAGTGTAAACATCTGAACTGCTTCCAAATGCTATAAATCAAACGGCACTTACAGTATTTGATGTGTGTCACAGTCATATCCTGCTCTCTGCTCGTCCTGCAGTCTCATGTTCAGCCACAGGCCTCGCTCGTGGAGGGAGCTTCCTCTGAGGCTGGCAGACTTCGGGGTCCTCCACAGAAACGAGCTGTCAGGAACTCTGACGGGGCTGACCAGAGTACGGCGCTTCCAGCAGGATGACGCTCACATTTTCTGCACCATGGATCAGGTGACCACATCAGTCATTTTCAGCTGTGATACACCCAATTCTGAAGTCTTTTGAACATGTTTTGAAAAACAAGTAACTACTTATTATACGTACTTTCCTCACTTCTGAATCATCTTCTCTTTTTTTCCACAGATTGAAACAGAGATGAAGGGCTGCCTCGACTTCCTCCGCTGTATTTACGATGTGTTCGGATTCTCCTTCCAGCTTCACCTCTCCACCCGTCCAGAGAAGTATCTGGGCGACATCGCAGTGTGGAACCAGGCTGAGAAGGTCAGTGGAGAATTAGTTCCAGGAAACCACTAACTGCTGCTCGCTGTAGCTGCTCGTACCGAATTAACTCAGTTAGCAACGCAGCTAGCCGTTCAGATAGGGAGCTTGGGGTTCTGACTTTGTCTGCTGAGTTTGAGTCAATGTTTTGGTTGCAACGCTGTGAATTTTTGCCTCACCTAAGTTCTCAGCAGAGAAATGCTCCTGTTGACACTGACTTGGCACTGTTGGTTTAAGAGCTGGCTCCCTGGTGTGTGATCATACAGAAGCATCAGCTCAGTGAGTCACTTGTGAAGATCAGTGGTTTTCTGTAGGAGGTGTGTTGTCAATAAAAGACATTGCTCATCTGTTTGACTCCATTCCTGCTTTTTAACTGCCTGCAGTTGTAAGTTACATAAGGGCATCTCAAAAAAACACACTGAACTGTATGTTTTGCGCTGAATTGTGTGCCACAGCATGACTTGGCCTGCTTCACAGCAATCACTTTCCATTGTTGAAATTTAAATGATATGTTAACCTGTGGCTCACACTTGGCAGCAACTGGAGAACAGCCTGAACGAATTCGGGGAGCCATGGAAACTCAACCCTGGAGACGGCGCTTTTTACGGACCCAAGGTCAGATAGCTTCTTGATATTTTCTTGCCAAACACAAAATCATTTTTTTTAATTCTCCGAGGTCTGAGAAGTTGTGTAATCCTGTGTTCGCTGCTGCAGATTGACATTAAGATCAAAGATGCAATTGGACGCTACCACCAATGTGCAACCATTCAGCTGGACTTCCAGCTGCCTATCCGCTTCAACCTGACCTTTGTGGGGTGAGTCACCTAATCAAAAACGTTGACACACTGCTGAGTCCGTGCGCTTTTCCTCACCATGGATTTCGTGTTAATCCCCGTCCTGAATAAGACGTCTCAGCTTGCGCGCTGTGTTCCACGGAGACGTGTGTCTAAAGAGGTGAAGCGTTGCTGTATGTAAATGTGAACTGAACAGGTGACGGGCTGATTTACCATTTCACCAGGAATTTCAATTTGTAAGCCCAGCATGGTGAAACAATGCACTGCCTGTATAGCTTTAGACAGCCGGCACTTACTAGTAAAAGCTTCTGCATTAGTCCAATCAGCACATGGAGACGGTGGCTGTATATCTCAATAGAACTGATGGAGGTAAATACTGATGTTTAGGATGCAGACAGTCAGATTTAGAGCCAGGTGGTTTATACAGAAAGAAACATTGTCCTTTTGTTTTTAAAGCACTTTGAACTTGTTTTGTATCAGTTGGTGCTTTACAAATAAAAGTGGAATTGAATTAAAAATTCTGTTATGAACTAAATTAACACACCATCATTTATAGGATTGTATTTGAAGGATTAACACACGCAAGAAGCAGAAGAAGCAGTTTTATTTAAATGGCACCTTTCAAAACACAGTAACAAGGTGCTTCACAAAACTAAATAAAACACAAGATAGATAAAACGAGCTAAAAGCGATCAAAACCGATACACCCACGAGAGTAAAACGTGCGATAATAAAGCAGATAAAGTGCATTTTCAAAAGATTTAAAAGATGACACTGAGTTTGCAGCCGTGATCTCCTCAGGCAGGTCGTTCCGGAGTCTCTGCAACGGCTCGATCACCTTTTGTGAATTAATGAAGCATCTGAGGACGTCAGAGTGCCTGAAGGAACAAAGCGCAATTAAATAACAGTCTCATAACATGGAGCAAGGCCTCTCGGGGCTTTGCAAGTAATCAATAAAATCTTAAATTAATTTCTAAAAAGCAAGAGATCACTAATCTGCCACTAAGATTTGTGGAGGAGCTGAAGGCAAGAAGGATTTTTGATTAACGCCAGAGAGAAAAGTCTGTCACGATCGCATCAGTGACAGTTTCCAGATGTTTGAAAAAAGAAACAATCTGATCTGAAGTGTTTTTACTCACACAAACACATATATACGTACATACCAGTGTAGATTTTACTCCTACAACTTAATTCTCTAAATGATGTTTTATATTTGATATTTGTGTTGACTGACTAATGCTCTTTATTTAAAGAGTATTTAGTATTATAACATTTATACCTCAGAAACATAAACCAGCATAAACATTATCATAATATTACAATAACAAAGAATAAGTTTACTTTTGTACTTACCGTTCATTTTCTTTGTTGCAGGAAGGACGGAGACGACAAAGCTCGACCGGTCATCATCCATCGTGCCATCCTGGGCTCAGTGGAGAGGATGATCGCCATCCTCACGGAGAACTACGCCGGGAAATGGTGAAGTGTTTTCCACTTTACTCCGGCACTTGAGAGCTTCAATTAAAATATGAAAGGAAAAATAACAATTTTTTAGGCTGGTTATGAGTTTGTTGGAACGCACAACTAAGTGTATTGGTAAAATATTTTCCGTTACAGTACGTCCAATTTGGTTTCTAGTATAATTTCGGCATACCGTAAAGATTTCGCCCCAGTCGTTCCTTTTTTTTCTCAGGGGAGTTGTTTATGTCATTATCTTTACACCAGCACATCTGTGTCTGTCCTCCCACCAGGCCTCTGTGGATCTCTCCACGTCAGGTGATGTTAGTGCCTGTCAACCCCTCCTGTGAGGATTACGCCAAGATGGTAAGTCTTCCACATCTTGACCACAATCAGCAACAATCACGTGAATATTTATCTGTGATTGTTGTGTCTTGTTTTTTCCAGGTGTGTAAGCAGTTTACAGAAGCTGGTTTCATGGCAGATGCCGACTTAGACTCAGGCTGTCTTCTCAACAAGAAAATCCGCAATGCTCAGTTGGCCCAATATAACTTCATTCTTGGTGAGAACATTTTATTGCCCTAAGTACATTTTTGAGTTCTGACCGAACAATGATTCAAGAGCATTTTCACCCAATTTCTGCTACATTCAGGACGGACTGCAATCACTTCAAAAGTACATTTTAACTAGTAACTCCCTCGTGTCTATTTTAAAGACAATATTACTTGCATTTGAGATTTGTTCACATATTTTTTTCCCTCTGCTATACTGATTACATAATCCACTTGTTTGAAGTGGTGTTTTTTTATATCTGGGCAGCAGCACAGTGTAGACATAGGACCATGATTTCAGTGGCTATTAATTTAAAGAGCCTCAAGGATTTTTCTTTCATTTAGTTTGTTATATACTTTAGTTTCTTGTGCATGTAAAAAGTCTTGTTAGTAAAGTCATAAGGAGCTCCTCTCTCCCACAGACAACACTGCTCCTGAATGTCTCATCGGGCACCTCACGTTTTTTATTCCGTGACTTCTTGACTTCGGTCACCATTTCACAGTTTCATAATTTGTGCCGATATTGATGGTAGAAGTGAAGCTAACTGAAGGGTTAAAACACGACAGAGCAGACACGGTGACAGGACCGGCTCAGGCGTGTGTGAGCTGACCAATCAGAGCAGACTGGGACTCGGTAAGGGGGGTCTTAAAGAGACAGAATGGAGCGAGAATAGAATGGTGCTGCATGAGACAGGTGGAGAAAAATTATGCTTTTTTTAAAGCATTAAAGCAGCTAAACATATTCTAGTAGTAAACCCCAAAAAATGAAAACCTTTTTGTTTGTTTTTTGCAGAATACGGTACAATAACAACTTTGAAATCCTTAAAATCGGATCTTTTCTTTCACCCTCGTTCATTCTACCCACACTCAAACTCAAACATTCAACATTGGGATCAAGAATGTAAATACAGTGTGAATGGAGGGGAGTTTTAAAGAACCACAACATACCAATATTTTAGTTTCGGGTTCGGTGAGGCATGCAACTAGAACAACTTTAATTAAAGGACTGAACCACTGTTTTAGTCCATTCTCCATTTTCATCACATCTATTTTTATTTCATCAAAGTCACCTTATTGTGGCATTAGAAGCACTGCAGACTTTTACAACTGTAAACATCTAAAGCTTCCAAAAACAGGAATGTAAGGAATATGTGATTTGGACAACAACATGAAAAATGAATGGTCCTATTCGACAATGGGGCTGTCAGTCTGTCTGTGTGTGTTTGTGTGTGTTTGTGTGGTGTGACTTGGCCCGTGTCAAGCTGTTGTGTCCTCTCATGTCTTGGCAGTGGTCGGGGAGAAGGAGAAGATGACTAACAGCGTCAACGTGCGCACGAGAGACAACAAAGTCCACGGAGAACTGTCGTTGGCCGAGGTGCTGGCCCGCCTGACCCTGCTCAAACAATCCCGCTGTCGAAATGCAGAGGAGGAGTTCTGATCCAGAACAATCCAGACTCCTGCATATTTATTACCTCAGCTGCAGTCAGATGAGCAGTGAACGGGCAAATGACGGCACATGTAATGATGGTAGAGTGAAAGTGTAGTATGTAGAGCAGAAATCAGACTGAGGAACCGATGAGCTGATAATCTGTAGGTACATGTAATGAATGGGGCTGCAGAATAATCCCCACACGGACATATGGAAGTTTATTTCTGCCAGTGTGTCAAAAAAAGATCACGCAAATCATTATGAGACTTGGTGTCTCATAATATGAGAAACCAGGTGATGACCAGATTTTTTCATCACACTGGCAGTCGTGTTCTTCCATACGATCGTGTGTGAAGGCCAGAAATGTTTTTGTATGTGGTGATTGTATTCAATCATGCTGAAGTAATTTAAGGTCTAAATGAAGGGAAGTTAGCTGATAATATCAGGAAAACATGTGATAAGTATCATAATGAAGATGACTGATGAATTTGGCACTGATTTTCTTTTTTTTTTAAACAATGGTCTGTCTTCTTTGGAAACCCTAGAAATAAAACAAACTTTACTGAATGTGAGATTCTTCTTTTTACTGTTACACAAGAGGAGATGATGACTGTTTATGATAAAAACGTCAGTGTGATTATTTTGTGAGGACATGCTTCGCAGGAATTTGACTTGCTTGGCTGTTGTTAGTCATTCCGAAGCAGTGACATTAGACTGAGCAGATGTTGTTAGCCAGTCATTTCCAGTGACGTGAGCAACAACCTTCATCGATTGCAGTTACTGTTATTACTTATTGAGCGATGTGGATCCACATCCTCACACACATAACAGCGTCAGACATGGTTCCTCTTTCCACATTGATGCTTATGAGAAGTTACTGTTGTTAACAGAACTCACAGAACTAAATTAAATGTGACATTCTGACCAGAGGTGAGGCATCATTAAAAGAAGATGAGAATACAATGTATGACGTGTTTCACGGTGTTGTTGTGGGCGTGGCAAGACGAGGAACCAGGAAATTCTGCTGCTGGTCATGCTGCGTTCAAACCCGTGGGAGAGATGACATATTTTTTTCAGGTCGAGTCACACTGCTGTGAAACAAACTTAAATAAATAGTCACAATATTGCAAATAATTCTCGAGAATATTGTGGAGATTTTGGGGATCTGTGTCTGTTGCAATATTTACGTCTTGAAAATAAAATCAAACGTGTCACGGTAAATCTAACCGCCAAGTGTAATAAACGTATAATCAGCAATTAGTGACAGGTGTATGCGTCTTTCTGTTTTTAGAAGATGTTCAAACAACCACAGAAATAATCTTGCATCCCCGAGCACTCACCTCTCCTTGTCTCGCAGCATCGCTGTCTGACGAACGCTTTTTTTCCTACACGACTTGAACGCATCGTCCGCTCGCTCTGCCGCAACAATGGCCACTAGCTGTCAGATGTGGCGACCGGACAGAGGACGGTGCTTCAAAACCTACGGAATTGTTACCGTTTTATTTATGGACCTGGTCTTACAATGTGTTAACGGTATGTTTAAGGAGCTAGTCATAGATTCACGCCCGCTCGGCTCGTTTATATGGCTAACTCGTATGTGTGTTTGCTATTTGCCGTTAGCTTCCTCCCACTGTGTTAGCATCAACTGGCTAGCTAACGAGCTAGCTAGTTAGCAACGAAAACAGGGAATAGCGCAGATTGATTGAGGTGTTTGGTTAATGCAATACGCAGTTCAGTACCTAGTATTTATTCTATGGTTATGTGAGAGCTAACAGTCAGTTAAATGTCCTTGCTAATTCGCAAAACGTGTGAAAGCTTAGGTGAATTGAAGTTAGCGTCACTATTAGTCAGTAACGTTAGCTCGCTTACCGTTAGCTAGATGTTTGATTTTAAAATATCTGATTTTTCACACGTTTTAAACTTCTGTATTATATTTATTGGCGTGTCTGTGTGCTGGTCTTGACCCAACATTGTGTCCACGATCAGCACAACACGAATATAGCTAATAAGTTCAATATTTATGATCATAGCAGACGAATAAAATGGACTTAAAATGTATAAATTTATTTATTTATTTTTGTCTGTTTGCCTGTCAGGGTACCTGAGCTCTCCTCATGTTGGCCACGAGCTCTCCAACTCCAGGGATGCTCATCATGGACCCGTCATCACCAGCCCAGTGGTCCCAGCTGCAGCCTCAGGTAAACACACCGGTTACTGATCAACATTAATGGCAATCAGTGATTGTAACCTGTTTCCAGAAACTGATTACAATGACCAGATATGAATCAAATCAGTCCATTCTTGGATTATTTTTTGTGTTGTAGGTAACCTAGATCTCAGGTTAAGAACTCGTTGACATTTCAGATTTTATTGGAGTCACACATGCAAGCTCACGACCCTCACAGTATTTTCCTACATGAGGTTGATGTTGCAGTCTACAATCTGCAATCTACAATCTTTCATGCTAAAAAGGTCAAAATCTAAGCTCAGTAAATGGTGGTACAGTAGAAATTAACCATGATGATAAGAATCTAGAGTAAGTTATACACCGTTGAACTACTTTTACTCTCAGCTGTCACAATCATAGGCGAACTATGGCTCTATCAATGCGTAAGGCGCCTCTGACGGAAAGCGATCATTAATGACGACTGACCACAACTGCTGTTATGTGGGGGTTTGTTTGTTTTTTTTCAAGTCCTAAAAATAGCAACACACCTGAATGTGTTGTATATGTGTGTGTGTGGGAGGAATGTGAGATACTGTGGCAACACCACAAACCTTGTTATGCATCTGAGATTTTATCAGAATACAGAATATGATTTGGTTTTGCAGCAACGGTAGAAAGAAGACGAGGAGAAATGTGCTGTTAGTGCGAGACAGATTTCATTCACTGGCCAGGTACAGAAAGAAAGAGAGAGCGTGTAGCTATTGATCGGTTTTATCGCCGTCATTCAGGTCTGTCGAGGCTTCGGTTCATTCGCTGATGTTCAAACAGTTACGAACCTGAGTTTTACTTGGTATTAGATCAAGAGGGACACAGGAAGGACGGACAGTAATTATTGCTGATGTTTACCTTGTAGATTGCTCTCATCCTCTCAGCAAACAGGATGACATTCAACAATGTTTATCTGTTGTGTCATCAGCTTTTTGCCGGCACATTAAAGACATGCTGGCTTGTGACATACCTGCCATAAACTTGTAAGACCACTTAAGGAAAGTTTGTGTCATCGTCTAAGTAGATGTTACTTTCCAAAAAAAAAGAATCTCAATATATTAAAGGTTGTTTCATAAATTTCTTCCATGGATATTCTGTCTGCTGTCTAAATATGTCACATTTTGGATTTAGTTTTTCAGCCATGATTCAACAGCAGTTGAGTCTAATGTGAGGGAAGCTTGTTGCTGGTGATGTAGCCTATTAAAGCAACATAAACCAATGGGGTACAGAATGACATTAAACTAATCAGGTTCACTTATGCTGTTGTTTCGTAAAAGCTTAAGTGCATTATTGCATTTACAGGAGGGACAGAATACTACAGAACGTCTCCGTCGCGCTCTTTGTGTAAGTAGATGGAGTAGATGGAAGGAGTAGAGTGAATGCTTAGCATGAGTTTGTCCATTGGAAGGCTTCTTCTTCTTCTTCTTCTTCTTCTTCTTCTTCTTCTTCTTCTTCTTATTCTTCCTCCTCCTCTTCCTCTTCTTCTTGGGCTGAGTGACTTTTAAACAGTCGGTTATTTTGTATAACGGTGATTTCTCACTTTCCCTGGCACAAAAGGGGAAATGAATAACAGAAACATAATAAACAACAAGGAAAAAACATTGTCTGTTGATTTTATGTTGTTTTAAACACCAGTGTTGGACCAAAATGTCATAATCTGTGCACCAACCGTAAAGGCACTCTGGTTCTGTCCTTAACTTTATATGTCTGTGTTGAATCGTACAGACAAGACTTGAAGAACAACGCTAGTTCAGGTCGGACTGATCAACTTAAAGATGTTTTATGGTTTTAACTTAGAAGTATGTACTTTCATTCTGACCATCTGTCACAGCGAGGAGAACGCTGCTCTCCGCGAGTCGAGGCTTTGAAGAGTTAAAAACTTTTCAACGGAGAAAAAACAATCCAGTCGCTGGCCAGCAGACGGCTTCAGTGGAGCAATCAGCAGTGAATGGCTTCGCTCAAGGACTCTCTGAAGGCCTTTTTGTTGAGGGCAGCGCGTTAGTCATTTACCACCCACAGCTTTATTTCACCGATTTGGCAAGAGATTCAAAGGGATGTGGTCACAACCCCCCAATACCGCACTCATTACTGATCCCAGACATGAAGTCGTAAAATAAACTTTCACCGGAGCTTTGTTACAGCACATTGATTACTCCAGCTAGGTATGGAATAACTGTGTCTCCTTTGTGTTTGCTGTTTTTCAGCGTCTCCCGTTGTTGAAGAGAGCTACAGCTCCAAGTGTCCTAGCAGGGGACTGTGCAGTCGCCTGCCAGCTGATTGCATGCTCTGCAATTACCATCACAACTGCACCTACAGGAAACCAGCCAACTTCACTTGTAAACCCAAAGAGGGAGTTCACTGTATAGTGAGTAGCGGTTCATATTGGGAGACATCTCAGTTTCATGAAGCGTAAAAGATTTATGCACAGAACTTTATCCTTGTTTAGCTCATCGGTAAAGATTTGAAGCGGCTGCTCTCAGGCTTTATTGTGGTAATAACAGCTGTGTATTGATGACCTGCTGCTTTTTTGTGTGTTTGTAGGGCGAGTCAGGACAGCAGCAGACCAACTTCTCTCTCACCATCAGCTGTCAGTTCTGCTGGCAGCTGGACCCGTCCCAGTATCGCTGCTCTAATTCTACCAACTGTATGACGGTTTCCTGCCCACGCAAGCGCTACAACGCCACCTGTGACGTCTTAGACCATGTACATTGTTTAGGTACGACAAGCGCTCTGCTGTCAAACCTGTTTGGTTTCATTACTTAAACTGTATCTCTGTAGGTTCTCTGTGCGGGTGAGAATGACCTCGATCATTATAGTTCAGGTTATCATCCACATCTTGTGTGGACAAAAGTAAACCAGTTGTTCTGTGCTGATACATATTTGAATACAAACGTAGTTGTAGCATCGCTAATCTAAAAGTAATACTGTGGAGAAATTATTGCCATGTGGTTTTCAGTCCTTGCATGCAGGAGCTGGAGGACGATTAGCTTCCAGTCTTAAAAACTTGCTAATTGCACTCTTAAGGTCCACCAGATGTAAATCAGGCTGATCGCATTTCACATTTAACTGTTGATTTTGCAGCAGCATTTAATTCATCACAGAGAAAATTTTTACAACGAGTTCGCTGCCAGCTGACGTGTCCATTATGTAATTTTTAGTTAGTTAGTTATTATCATTAGGTACATTATTACATAATCTAGGAACCTAAATGAAAACTAAAAACACTGTATTTTACAAAACAATGTCAAATGTGTTTTTTGGGTTCTTTTGAAAAGAATTCTGTCTGCATGTGTTGTACATTCGTCTCAGTCATGCTAACTTGTTTCCCTGGAATGTTCTTGCGGTTTTAGTTTTGGGAACTTGTTTTTCAACATCAGGACCATCGTCTGTCCACTGACAGTCTTTTTTTTTCTCCCGTAGGTAAGAGACGCTTTCAGAAACGATTATTCTGTAACTGGACTGGTGGATACAAATGGTCGACAGCGTTGGCGCTCAGGTAAACCTGCTGCTAGTATCTCCAGAGTGAGGACGAGAAACAAATCTTGTTGAATCAGGATGTGCGCTCTAAATGCCTCTTTGACTTTGTTCCATCTGTGTCTTGTCTCACATCTCTCTGTAGCATTACGCTCGGTGGTTTCGGAGCAGATCGGTTTTATCTGGGCCAGTGGAGAGAGGGTCTGGGCAAACTCTTCAGCTTTGGAGGTCTGGGCATTTGGACTTTGATAGATGTTCTTCTGATAGGAGTCGGTTATGTGGGACCCGCCGACGGTTCGCTCTACATCTGAAGCGAAGCTCTGGAGACGTGGCCGGATGGTGTCGTGCCCTCTTCCGCCTCACACCGCTTCGCTCTCCAAGTCTGAATATCTGAGATACCGTGTTCTTAGCACGTTTGCCTGCCCAAGCTCACTGTGCAACACGTCCTCATCCCATCTGCTAACAAGCAGGAAGTGTTTTCTTCATTACACCAACGATGACTCTACCCACACAACCATCAGATCAATCCCAATCACTCTGCCGCCGTCTCCTGTTGAGATTCAGCAGATGGAGCTGTGCTGGGCGACCAGGAGCCGGTAATTACGTCTATCTAGTCGGTTTGACTTAACTGGTGGTTTGGCTCCGTCATGCTGATATATAGATAGGTTTGGTTTCCTGTGGAGCGGTGCGTTCACAGACATCCTGTCATCTGGGAGCCGTGTAGCTTTTCCCTTTATCGCAAGGTAAATGAATTATTTGGGGTCAGATTGTTACCATGGCGACGTAGCTTTTTATGGCGGCACTAGACAATAGAGAGGTTTTTATATATATATATATATACATATATATGAAATAAGCATGAAAACGTGCAGGAGTTCTCACTGACAACAGACACCTGTTCTTGTGGATGATTCCAACGGTTTTTACTTTATTTTGTCTGTACGTTGAGTCAGCAGTGCAGGATTACTGAGGTCAATATAAATGATACCATTACTTTTCAAAAGCTCAATCAAATGTTGGAAACTGAAAAGTTTGCTGTTGATGCTCATATGTTATACAGAAAGATGCACAACAGCTGCTGTGTGTTGAAACTGAAGCTGGTAGAGAAACAGGAAGAAGTGCAGGTGAAGCTCCGGTTTCTGTCTTCTTTCACTGTAACTTGTAGTCAGATATTTTTGCCAAATGCACAGTTAATAATCTCTCACTGTCTCATGTTTGTGTATGAAAAAACATTGTGACACTTAAAATGCATTGCACTAGCAAACTGCAGTCACTCGTGGTTTCCTGTGTTGGAGATATTGGAGATATCCTGTGAATGCAGCTGGTATTTTTCCTCAAACATCCTCATTCTTCACATCGTTTAAAAAAAAAAAAGATCTCCACGTTCGTACGCTGTAAGATTTTTGCACTCATCTCTCACTTCATGTAAATATTTTCTGTTTTCAGTGTCGGGTCATTTTAATCTGTTGGAACACTGTAAATGACATTTTTTAAGTTATGTAAATAAAATTGTGAAATATCACACGCCTAATTGTAGTTGCAGTGTTTTTTAAAAGTACCTTTGAGTTACTGACGGGTCTGTGGTTGGAGGTAAAGGAGAGCGTCTCCGCCTTTAAATATACAGCAGGAGCCACAACAGCTGTTGTTCATGATTCAGGAAATCTCCCTGGATCCAGGGAAGAATTGATAACGGAGGTAAAATGAACAAGCTGAAGAGACTAAACACAGTTTTCACAACCGTCTCGGCCACATCCTGGAAGCCAACACATTTCAGTGTTAAGAGAGAGGAAATAAAATGACTAATGTGGCCTTTTCTTTTGTGTTGATTGGTAATAAGTAATGTTTCGTTCTATCATTATCTTTATAAAAGACAAGGTCAGAGGTCAACGCTCGGGCAGGACAGGTGCTTTGTTCCGAGGCGCCGTTAGCTCAGGCGTTCAGCTCCGACGCTGCTCTCCTCACAGCTTCTGAAAGAATTCAGAGCTCTATTATTAGCTGAGGTCATTTTCACAGATGTCTGTGCTTTTCCTCGTATTGAACACGGCGACTCTGAGCGGAGCCAGCAGCCTGCGTTGCCAAAGCATGTGTGATAAACAAGTGCAGTTCCAAGGCCTTTGAGCAAGGCACACTAAGTGTTCCACAGAGGATCAGTGGAATGGCTTTTTACAGCTGCACTATTGAACCCATCAATTCATGCAGATATTACGCTGCTCCTGTTACATAATGTGAGGGGAGAGCAAACAGAAATCACAGGGTTGGGAGGGCGGTGGGGGGGGAAATAATTTCCTTTCCAGTAACTTCTTGTTTTTTGTGTCGACCTCTCCAATTGGCTGCTGCGCTGCGAGTCTGGTGTAAAATTTACTCCACCCTAATTCCTGTTCCTCAAATTCAACGCCGCCCCCTCGCAGCCACGACAGCTCCCTCCCACAGACTGATGCAAGTGTTTGTCACGCTCCTCTGAGTTGAGGAGGAGACTCCAAAATGCTCACCTTTATCCTGCAAGAGGGATTTCTTTTCTTTTTTTTTCTCCACCTTTTGGAAACCTGTAATTTGGATGTCGACAAAAGGCTTCGTGCTCCTGCATCCACAACACGCTCCCTGTGAGCGCTGCTGCCGGCTGCCACGGCATGACCTCAGTTTGTCTGATACTGTATCATACTGTGTTTTTATGTGTCGTAGTGCTGTATCATAAATTATGTAATGATGGTAGAAGACTTACGGTATCACATAAGGTAACTTCTACAGCACTGAGCCCGAACACGACTCTGTGACCGAGCTGTTGCCTAAACAAACTAAACTGTTCTTTGTTTTCATGGCTGAATAAACAACCTGACCAGAGAGGACAACACTATTTCACACACCGCTCTACTTTGTTTATATGCGGCGGACCCTGCCACGCTTTCTAGCTTCAAACAGTGTTCCGAGTTCCTCTGAGAACAGCTTGTTTATTCACTTATTAGAATTCTGAGCTTGAATATCTTACTACAACTACATAGAGCTCCTTTGATATGTGATCTGATCACCACATCTCACTTATTATGTGAAATTTAGGCTAAATAGCCAAAAATGACTTCTTTTTTTTTCACAGATCAAAGCCTTCCGCCCAATTATGAATAATAGCCCGAGTGGTATTTGGTTTGGTCATTATCTCTCTTTATGATATTCACATTCGCTGCAGATATGAAACCATCCTTAAAGGTAATTACACAGAACTTCTTCTCAGGAGAGTAATAGTTTAATTTTGTGCTACTTATCCCAAACAGTCATTATTCACATTCGTCGGGAGTTTAGCCGACACACTGTCCGTCAAACACGGGAAGGTATCACGACATCCCGGTTTTGACTTGCTAATGATGCAAAGAGGAGAACAAAAGTTTATTCATCCTGTCCATTACGCAATCCCACTTAGTCCCAACGCGCCTCTGAATTTTGGAGCATCGGCTCTGACCCCTCCGTATCCAACACCGCCTGACATACTGCGTCCTCTCATTGTGCCCACTCCTACGGAAGATACCCGACAACAAAAAGCGGATGAACAGAAAAAGATGCGTGAATTTGAAAGTCTAACTACTCTGCGAGCGTCCAGCTGTGCGAGGCCTTTCTCTCACACTTGGACGGTTGCTAAGGAGCCTTTTTTCCGAAAAACCCACCTGAGGACATGAAAGAAATGTCAGCGCCTATAAAAAAGTAATTCGCCAGCCGTGGACCTTGTCCTTTTTGTTTTGTAACACGACGATGGAGTAATTATTCTGCTTACGCTGATCAGCAAAGAGGACGATTCACGCCGATGAGAAAACAAAGCTCCACATTGTGATCTGAATTAGGAACAAACAGAGAACACGAAATGATGGATTGCGTAAGCGCCCTGTGCCGACATAAAATCAGCACTAGGGGGGCCAATAATGTTTTTAACAGCACACAATTAGTTGAATGGAGATCACCTGTGTGTAAAAGTGCTTAAAAACAGATTTCCATGTGATGAGAGCCGGAGTGTCGGGGACATTAAACGTCCTCACAGCGAACACAGAGATTCTCTAGTCCATCTTCACAGGCCCAATTTAGCTACAACCTGCTCTAACTCTGACTTTACAACTTGGTCACTGATCAGTTTATAGAAAAGCTGGATAGTAATTGTGCAGTAAGACTCTTAATGGTGGTGACGTTTAAGTCATGTGGCCGTGATGCATCCGTTTATAGGCTAACGTTAGCTTTTTAAATTCTAGCAAATCAGTTTACAATTTGAAAACCAGAAAAATGTAAGTTGATCTGTGAAGATGGTCTCCCTGAATGAAAGGTGTAAGAGTCAGAAACTTGTCTTTGATTATTTATCTAAAAGTCCGTGATGCTTTTTGTCGAGGGAACCAGGGCCGATGCTAAGTTCTGCGCTAACCGACAAAACTAAGTAATCTCTGCGACGCTCTACAGAGGACGACAGCAACGAGTCCTAAAAGCTGAAATGGGTTAGAAGCATTTTTGAGCTTCCCGTTTGCCGGTTAGATGCCTGAAATAAGGTCTGTGGTCAACACAAGCTTTAGAGAGATATACGTTTTGTTTATACCCAACGTTTGAATTATAAGGTATTTTAGGTCTTTAAACATGTAGTTGCTAACAAGTAGCTAAATGAGACGTAGCCTCCTGAAGTTGTCGGGAACATTCAATGTCATCATGCCGAACATGAAGACTCATCTACTCACTAATCCATCTTTACAAGAGGACTTTGGTTATTTCAGCTATTCACACTCAAACTCTACAACATGTAGACTGATTGATTTGAAGTGCTGCGACCATGAAGTACTTTGTTTTTATAGCGTTAGCTTTTTACCTCTGATTTCTTTTAAGCTGCGCAAAATGTGTTCAAGTGTCAGAAACTTGTGTTTGTCACAGTTTATTTTCTGCAATAATCCAAAATCTAATTAAAAAACCTAACAGGCTTTTAGTTGACGCATCTGGATGAGTGGTTTTAAGAATTAGAAAATAAAAACAGTCTTCCAAAACTGAGCTTTTTGTCCGTCATGCATACTTCATCCTTGGTGCAACAGCAATCACTGCATTTCCCTCCCAACCCCGTGGGAGATGGTTTTATTTTCCAGCAGGACAAAACAACCCCAAACAGAGTCGGAGCTCGACAGGAATGTTCTGTATTCAAAACGACAACTGTCCGGTTCAGAAGCCGAGACCTCAATCCGACGAAGGATCCGTGCCGAGACACTTGTGGCCTCCTTCGTGCAACCTGACAGAGCTGGAACAACAGACGAGTGTCCAGATGTGTGAATGCACAACAGACTCAGAGCTGTAATTACAGATCGACTGGAGGAGGTGGACACTTACGCAACCGCTTTTTGTTGTGCGTTTTCTATATTTGAATTAAATCTGGATCATTTGTAGACATTTTGACATCACAGTTGCTGACTAAAACCTGACATTTTAAAGGGTAGAGAATATTAGTTTTTTGGCAAGAACACACCAGGATACAGGGGTTTTAAATGAATTACTTGTGCACCTGGTCTGCACCGGTGTTTTGTCAACTGCATGTTCATGGAGGGGGGGTTGATAAAGCTTATAATCCGTCCACTCCTTTTTTCATCCTTCCATCTGTGCGATCCGTTTAAAAAAAAAAGAAAAAAACAGTCCTGCGTGCCAATTCTGCTCTCCGAGTCTGAAGAGCGTCTTACAGTCTTGGCACAACAACGACAACTCACTTATGTCTCGCTCACATACTGAAATAAAAAATAAAAATAAAAAGATTTGATCACGGTTGTTTCAGACCACCTCAAAAAATGTGTCACAAACAAAAGAGAAATTCAGGCCAAATGCAATTTTAGTGATTTATTTGTACAACAGGCGTCGCACTGTACAAATACCCCAGCTCACACTCTGCCTGTCCTGATCCCTCAAACCTCACTTAGACTGATGGAAACAGATATGCCAAGAAAAAAATAAAAATAAAAAATAAAAGCTAAAAAATAAATAATGCAGCTACCTGCTGAACAAATCAACATTTACAGGGCTAGAAGGGGGAAACCTCCTCCCCAAAGTATACAGAAAATACTGAAATTAAAAAATGCAAAATAAAAACTAAAAAATATATCATGTCCAAGTTTAACCGTCCAACCTTTATGGCAGTGGAGCGAATTTATGGCCTCAGTTTAAAGATGTAAAAATGGTACTCACAGTAGACAAATACAGAAAAAAAAGGCATATGGTGATATCGCTATCAGGTCCATGTGCCTACACCACTTACACATTTACACACCATCCACAGACAATGTTGTGAGCTTCTACGCACGAGACAGAGGACACTTGACTTAAAACAAAAAAAAAAGGAAAAACCAGGAAGGTGGAACGCCCTCTCCGACCCGCCCCGTGCAGAACAAGCGCCGACGAATGACGGTGACGTGGTCCGTTTCAAAAGCAAATATAAACTTTACATTCACTCAAATCTCCCATTAGTAAAATCACTAATGTTACCATGACAACTCAAACATCGTATAAAAATATAAACAAAAACAGACTGAAAACTGATGCACTCAACAGAAATAGATCTACACAGTCTCAAACGCGGGGTCGGGTCGGGTCGGGGCGGCTGAACGACACGGGCCAAC
This sequence comes from Diplodus sargus, assembly GCA_903131615.1. Lineage (NCBI taxonomy): Eukaryota > Metazoa > Chordata > Actinopteri > Spariformes > Sparidae > Diplodus > Diplodus sargus. The sequence continues at coordinate 219,509 of CAEMYA010002120.1, forward strand.
AACAGCTCAGATCCAATCCATCATTTCACGTCTTGGGGGAAGAGAAGGAATGCATAATGACGCTGCTCGTATCAAGTCTGAGTGGCAGCAGTCTTTCCTCGCTCGCCGACAGTGACACAGTGAAAGCCCCGGGTTCCGTCGGGCCCCCGCGGCAGCCGCATTACGCCCGGCGGCAGGCCGTCCGCGTTCTGGATCTTTCTACCCAGCATCGGGCTGCCGACCGGACTGCTCTCCTGAGACGCCACCTGCTTGCGCCGCTGGACCCACGGGCTCCCTGAAGGGGTGAGGCTACTGTCCGAGGAGTAGTCTGCCCAGCGGCGCCCGGGCTCCGGGCTCAGTCTGCCCTCGCTGGCTAAGGGAGACTTGTGGGAGTGAGGAGATTTGCGCTGAGGACAGGGGCTGGCGCGGGGGCTCGACCACGGACTGTTCCGCGGGGACATACCAGGACTCAGGTGATTGTTCTGGAAGCTGATGCCTGCAGTAGTGGGGCTGAGCTTATTGCAGGACTGGGACTTTCTCGCCAGTCTCGGCGATGTTGGGGTGCTTTCGGTGTCTGAGGAGCTGCAGGCCGAGTCGTCCCCGTGGTACTGAAGCTCTCGTACTCTGCTGTTGAGCGAGCGGCTCTTGCGCATCCCTCCCTCCTCGCGTGGTCGCTCTTTGGGAACCTTCTTCTTGGGCGGCTTGGTGCCGATCAGGACCACCTTCAACCCCAATGAGCTGGTCCCTCCGTCCTCGCTCCCCACAGCTTCATTGGCTTTAACAGCAGCCTCCACCTCCTCGAACTCCACGATGGCACATTCCTCAGTGCCCAGCTGAGCGTAGCGGCCGCTCAGCCTCTTCAGGTCAGCCGGCAGGTCCTTCCCGGGCTTCAGGACTCTGACGGAGGCGATGGCGCCGTACGTCCCGAACGCTTTCAGCAGCAGCTTCATCAGCTGCTCCTGCTGCGTGGCTCCTCCCTCAATGCCTCCGTTATCCTTGGTGAGAGCGGCGAGCTCCGGCCACCTCTGCAAATCACTCAGCAGCAGCATGCGGCTCGGCAGCGACTCGCTGGCAAAGACCGGCACCGCAGATTTACGCCGCACCTTGCGACCCTCATCGTTCAGCTCGAGTATCTTTGAGTGTCTCAGAGCATGGGCGGTGGTCCTCCAGTCACGAGTCAAGTGTTTCACCTGCAAAGAGACGATGCTTGTGTTAAACGGGCGACATGCCTAGTGGTTAACGAGGGCCATCTTATAACCAATAGGTCACGAAATCGATCCACTTCAACAGCTTCTTTTCAAGAATCATGAACCTTCAGTTTAAAAGGAAAAAGACAGAAGAACAACTTCAGGTGCACCATGTAGAAGAAGACAAAGATCTTCATTGATTGTCTATTTAGTTGGTAAGAATCTGCCCTGTCACCTTTCTAGTTTTAAATCGAGTAGCTTGTTTATTCACTTATGGAACGATAAATATCTCTGAGTTTGTATCATCACCTCATTAATGTTGTCTGAGTTTGAATTACTTCTCCAAAACTACAAAGTGCCCCTTTAATCATCAGTGATGGCCTTTTCCTGTCAGTCACACATGCTGAATCGGTATCTGTGCTGACCGAGTCGCTGCGTTACTCGAATTCATCACTGTATAATTTGCGTCACCTCGGTGTTATCCAGCTCACATCACAATGCTTGTTTGTATTCTTTAAAAAACGAGCGTCGAGGCTGAAGTGTCACCAGCGGCTGTGAATCAACGTGAGAACATCGCTGCATCTCCGACAGCTCGTCATGTCGACACTCGACACAGTCACTGTAATTCGGGGCCTCAATTCCTCAGAATCGACATCATGGGAGTTGCAGGAATGGCTTCGGGGCGTTGAACAGGTTCTGATCTGTACATTTTGTTGCGCATATATTAAGGAAGGTGCATGCTGTTTTACTTTGTGTACATGTGGCGGACCCTGCCACCTTTCTAGCTTCAAGCAGTGTTCTGGGGACCTCCTTCTTTTCCTCTGAGAGCAGCTGGTTGATGGAAACCTCATTCATATAGACATAAACATTTGGTTTTCTTCTTCAAAGCTACTCAGTGCCAATTTAAATATCATTTATGGAGATTGTGTCTATCTTTAGTTTACTGCCATGTCAGGAATGTCAATATACAGCATTGAAAGCCAATAATGAGCCATTAGTGACGCTGTGATCACCTCTACAAACATTCAGATTGCTTCCTGTCGTGTGTTCCGGTCAGTGTCTAAGTGCTGTGCTGTTACCTTCTTGAACGACGTGAGCAGCTTGACGCTGACAAACCCGAGTTTATTGCGTCTGACGTGTTTGAGCAGGAAGGCGTCGTGCTCCAGGTTTTCATCGGACAGGTAGTACTCGATCTGGGCGACCAGCTTCTGGACGAGCTCTGGATCCGGCGGCTGCCAGCTCTCCTCCTCCAGCTCCCCGCCGCTGGTCCCGGCGCCGCTGTGTGTGTGTGGGGGGGAAAGACAACATGCGTGAGGTCAGCAGAGACTCTCCTCCAGTACGTCACTGAATGTTTCATATCCTCAACCGCCAGAAACTACAACTGTTACACATTTCACTCTCATTAATACAATAAGACAGAGGCTTACAAGTTGTTGGCAGGAGTACATCGTCATCCTGCCATCTCTCCCTCTGCAACTCTCCCTGCAGCAGCTGACAAGCGGCTACAGTCACCGTGCCGCTGTGCCAGACCTCGACACCAGCGTCCCGCCAGCCCTAAAACTGCCAAGACCTCTCCATCTGAAGGGCGCGGAGTCACAGGCTCGCCCTCCCACTCAGAATATGGTGGCTCATCAAATCAGAGTCACACTAAAACCGGTACCAACATCGACTTCAGCTGAAGGTTTCTAGACTCAGTTCGATCTTCGGCACCTGAGCTGAAGCGGTGGAGCCGAGCAGTCAGGTGGCCTCGCTTCGCAGATCATGAGCGAGGGTCTGAATGAAATTTAGTGGATGACTCATCACCTCCTCCCGCCTCCTCCCCTCCCTCGCACGCCCTCAGACAGCAGCTTTCCAGCCGTCTGACCGCACAGCTGGCAAGGAACCCACAGATAGAATAGTTTCACTGTCAATCTATGAACTGTACGGTGAAACGTGTTTTTTTTTTTAAAAAAACAACTAGGCTGTGAGCTCACTGGTAAGCAGTGCACGTTGCAAAGGTTGTAGCTGAATCAGCCGCACATGCAGACGCCACACAATCTGCACTTTTTCCTGCTTCCTATCAGATGTTTCGCAATCTTTAGAAAGACATCCTGTGTGAAAAAAACGTGCCGGGCTGCACAGGTGCTGCAGATGCTCTGCACGCCAGAGGGCCATTAAGAGGTGTGACAAAGCAAAACGCTTGATTACTGCGAGTTATTTTCCCCTTTGGCCTTCCAGGCACTGACTCACTCTGTGTGCATGCAGTCCGACCAGAGAACTTATAGGCCAGAGGATAAAAATAGCAGGGCATGACGCAGGGGAATTAGATTAAAGTGAAGGTGCCATCCTTTATCCTTCCCTCAGGTGTCTCTACAGCACTGATGCTGCTGCCTACAGGTGGTTTTAACCCCCCCCTTCAACATCCCACCCGGGAGACGATACAGAAAATAACCCTCTCTGAGAAACCTGAGGTCCTCCTCTCACATGGTGCTGTTTGTTGCTGCCTTTTGTTTCCTCACTGTGATCACACCTGTCGGGATCAGAGCTCTATTTGTAGGCTACACTGTCTCATCTGTACCCACGCTGCTCCTCCTTAGCTCATGTGCTGGCACTTCACCAACCCCGAGCCGATATAGTAAGGCTGTAAAATCCGGATCAAGAAATAGACAAGCGAGAGCTGAAATAACCTTGAAGACCAGGAGGAGGAAGAGGGGCTTCATTCACCCTCCAGCCTTCAATGGAGACTTGGAGGAGTAACACTCACATGTATTAAAAGCAGAAGTGTGGCAGGAACAGGAACACACTGTGTGACCCAGCTGATGATACCCGACTCGTTACATTCACGCTTCACAGACCTCGCTGCTGTCACCGCGGGCAAAGTGGCAAACGGACTCAAACCTGGATTTGTCGTGTCTCCCGAGTTCGTCCTCGCTGCAGCTGCCTCCGAGAAAGTCAATGTGATTAGAGGACACTTCCTCGGGCTCCTCGTCCTCCGCCGCCTGAATGGCCACCGTTATCGTCACCGTCCCCATCTCCTGCGTGTGCTGATCCACGGTGATTACCTCATCGACGCCGAGCTCCGCTGACGCATCCGGGGCGCACAGCGCCGGGTTCGGCTCGGGGATCCCCACGGACCCGCTCATGTTGCTCGGATGAGTCAAGGTGCGTCCGCCCGCTCCTTTCTTCCCCGCCTCGGCGCTCGTAGTAGCAGCAGCAGCAGCGCCTCCCTGGAAGCTTCTAATCTCGCTCGGCTCGAAGGCGCAGACAGGATACGGGGTGCGTAAAGCTGCTCGACGTTTGTCCGGGCACCAGTGATGGCGGAGAAGGACCCAGGGGGCTCCGAAGACGCGCTCCACGGCTCGCCAGAGACCCCCGATCCAGATCCGACCCGACGGAGGGCCCTGAGGAGCAGCGGGGCTTGTAGCAGCCGGCGAGACGCAGCCTGGACCTGACGAGACCGACGGGCTGGAGCCTCCTTGGGCTTCTGCTGCTGCTGCTGCTGCTGCCGCTGCTACTTCCTCATATGTAAGAGGCTTTCTGCTTTTGAAACGAGCTCTGGGATTGGGCCGCGGCGGCAGCGTGTCCTCACACTCGTTCCCAACCCACAAGCAGAAGCTGACACAAAGCCAAGAGGGAGGCAGGAGGAAGGAGAGGCAGCGCATGAAGGCGTTCACTAAGGCGTGCATATTCTCTCTTCTCTCTCTCTCTCCTCTCTCTCTCTTTCTCTTTTATTTATTTATTATTTTTAAATATTTTTTTTTTTACACACAACCGAGCTGTTCTTTTTTCTGCCAAGACACGAAGGCCTGCAGTTTAACACGAGTCTAAGTAGCAGCGACAGTTCACGTGTTCCTCTGTAATTGGGAAATTGCCGTGCGGATGACGACCCTCTTCTCTAAAACCGCTAATTGGATAATAAGCTTTCAGCGGCGCGTTGCACGCACGAGGCGAGTGGCGCCTGATACCGGAAGGAGGAACAGGGGGTGTAAATATCATGAAACTCCACATTAGTTAAAACATTATTCTGTTCGTCCTGCTTAAATGTGCTCAGACTGATGATCATTCATCAAGATTTAAAATTAAAATTTTAAAATGCTGAGGTCAGGGGGTCCAGATAATAGATGGACTCATACTGGGCCGATACTGATACCGATTTCTAAGGAGTGATGTAGAAAAGTATTGATTAAGAGAAAGGATATCGTGTTTAAATATTACTTTGGTAAAAGTGAAATACGATACGGTTGTACGTGGGGTAAATTTGTCTTGGACACACAAATAATTTTATTTATGAAGCCTTAAAATCACAATCACGTCGCTTCAGTAGGAAAAACCTGCCAGGTTGGGACAAAAAACCCTTTTAACAGCAGGGAAAAAACATCCGCAGTAGTCGTAGATGTCGCTTTTACAGGACAGAACAACAAAATCACAGTTTACAAATTGCATCTGATACAAGTTATATAATATATGTAAAGTGTGTGAGCAGGCCGAGGCATCGACAAGCAGTGACACGACCTCCTCTCCACCGTGCTGACCTGGACGAGGACACACACAATGATTAGCATTTTAAAAAAAAGAAGTGAAGAGGCGTCAGAATGAACAGAAACACAGATACAGGGAGAGTAAAACAGAAGGAGAGCGATGATGTGGCGATCCACAGCCGTCAACATGTGAGGCAGCAGGAGATAAAAACGTAAGATTCACTACATGAAGCAAAACAGCAGCGGCTGTCAGTCACAAGCAAGAACTGCAACATCCCTTCAGCTCTTATTTGATCATTTCAGTCACTAGTTACTTTTCTTTCCTGACACCTCAGAGTCCACAGAGATCAGGCGCTGCATTCGTTTATTTATACATTTAATTCGTACAGTTTTTAATAATGAAACAATACAGAGAAAGGCACAAACACCCGACAGATAAACCACACAAACAACAAGACAACAAAACAGATGCACTCAAATTTATTTGACCGGTGAGACTGATTTTCCACTCATGAATCGAGGGTCAGAAATGAAGTCCAAGAGCCCAGAACGAATGGGGGTCAAGGCCCACTGCAAGCTGGGATAACAGAATCCCAGGGTGTGGCTACAGGACCGGATCAGTACAAAACAGACCAGTTCCCGGTTTGTGATCTCTCCCTCCTAATAAAAGGGCCACAAAGCTTATTAAACCTGGCGTGGGAGTCATGAAACCACGTCATTTAGACGCTTTTTGAAGCTGGGAGGAGAAACTGACCTCCACTCTCTTAAAATGACCCGTTTTCCAATGACCTCACCGAACACGAGGGCTTCTTGTAAAGCAAAGGGAAGAGTCAGTGAGTCGATGGAGTGGCCCGATATCACCAAGAGACCGTCAGGAACCAGCTCAGGGCAGGACCAGAACAAAAGGATGCCTGAGAGTCACGTCAGCTGACTCACACTCATCGCAGGTGGCAGAAACAGAAGGGAAAATCTTTTCAGTTTAGTCCCGGGAGAGCGCAACGGGCGAATGACCTTAAACTGAATGAGCTGAAGTCGAGAGCTGATAGCTAATGCTTTCATCCTATTTAGTCCTTTCACCCACAGCTCATCTGCGATCACCTCACCAGTGTCCTTGATCCACTCCTCTGTAGAATGATGAAGAGAGGAAAGTACTGCATTTTAAAATTATTATTATTTTACCTGCAACTGGACAAAACAAAACACAGATGTCACGATGCAGTTTCACCTCCTCCTCCACCCTGCTGGAGACACATTTGACCTATTTTAAAGGTGCAAAATGTAAGATAAAATAAAAAGGGGAAGCATTTCGCTGTTGAGGAACTGCTAACTGCTGCTACCTGTAGCTGCCATTAGCTAGTTAGCTCAGTTAGCTGTTCAGCTAGCAGCTTGGAGAACCTGGAGACCATGCAGCACTAGCAAGGGAGCGTCAGACCATGACTGGTTGGGGTTAGCTGGTTAGCATGCTAACTTCCGAAGAGGCACTTTTAAGATTTACTGTATTTTCGTTTTCGGGTCAAACTCATTTTCAATGGGAGTGCTACGGGCACTTTTACAATAGCATCAAAATCTCTATTATTAAAACAGTAAGAAGGCTCGACACAACATGAAACTTTGCTCGTAGTATCACCAGGGTCTCTACACATGAACACGAGCATTGAGAACCTTGTTTGTGTACACAGAGTTACTAAAAAGAAGGTTTTTGAACAACTCACGTTAGCAGTAGCTTGTTCCGCTCGGCGCCGTCCTGCCAGTGGAGAAGTGTCGATCTCAGAATGTGACGTAACAAGGAAAGCCTAGGTTGCATTCTGGTCGCGTCCTGGAAAACCTTGAACACAGTTGGCCAGTTTTCCAGTCATGAAAAAAAAGCAAAATGTCCTTAAACATTATTTAAACATCCCAAAACTACACAGTACAGCATGATATTAGCAGTATCCTGTATAGTATAATAATAATGTAGATTTTTCCTGAAAGAAAACCAGTTAGTTGTTTGTTTTAAGAGCTGTGTCTTAATTTTCCTTTTTTATATTTTCTGTTGCTTTTGATTAGAGCAAAACTTCCAGCAGCCGTTTGTTTCTGGTGTTCAGTTATTGATGTTCAGGCAGCCGTGGACAGCACACTTGGCATTGGTGTTTTAAATGTGTTATTTAAGGAACATATTAGTGTCTGTCGTACGTATCGTCACTGAAAATGTCCTGGAAAAAAGAGTGGGAACCTCGATAACATCAGAACTGTTGTCCTCATTTTGTTGATCATTTTGGTTATTTTAAAAAAATGTTTTCAGCTGAAATCATTACACATGATTACACTGTGATTATTTACTGGTCTAAGGTTTTTCGCTGGAACGTCCAGAAGTGGGCGTTCATTTCCAGAATCGCTGCTTTCATTGATGATGATTTGTAGCACAGGAGCATATGTAGGTGTTCAACAGAGAGCAGCACTGCTGCAGTCAGCTGAATGTTTCTGATCGCAAGTCCATTTCTGCTTGTTGGCCTCCATCCTAATGGCCCCGTTAATTCACCCACACCGATGTTGTTGGCTCAGCCTGCCCTGCATGAAATATCTTTACTCTTCTCCACCGGCAGTCCACGCTCGCAGCTGGTGGGCAGTCTGACTCACTCTCTGCACCACAAGCCGCACAGCACTCCAGTTTGGGTACAATGCAACGCGAGTGAGAGGAAGAGGAGGGTGAGGAAGACACATAAACAGAGGCATTTATTTGTCGCTTACTGAGGATTCGTTCTCACAGGTCCAAGATAAAAAGGATCGTCTCCAAATAGAAAACGCTTGTATTTTCTGGGATCGCACTTTATTCTGCCTGGTTTAAAGGTGCCATATGTAAGAATGTTAGTTGAAAACAGTCAAAAAATAGCTAAAATGATCAGCAGAATTTTAAAAAATGAGTTTTGACATTGTGATGCCTGCACAGATATCTCAGCATGCTAACCAGCCAGCAAAAACCTCAAAAAATTATTAGAAGGTGATGATATCCATAGAAATATTCACTTCAGGTCACCCCAGACACAGAAGACAACCACATATAACCCACGTTTATTATATTAAATAAAGGTGAGACAGAAAAATGTGCCTTCTTGCTGTGTTGCATGTTCCCAGTTAGCTGCGTCGGCCTCCACTTTTGGATGCGAACTCGTACACCATCCTGCCTTCGTCACTTTCTTCCAGTTCTTGCCAGTTTTGTGAGCAGGGTCATCTGGTGTCAGCAGCTTCGCCCAAAACAGCGGCCCACTTCTGTGTGGCTGACTCAGGGGGACGAGGGGGGGCCACAGTTCTGCCATGTCCCCGCTCAACATGTTGTAACGTTAAAAGGTCTGTTTCAACTGTGTGACTGTGTGTGGAGGTCTGCAGTTTGGCCCACGTTATAGTCAGCAGTGAGTCCATGTTTGATGGAACAGACGGACATCAGACAGACAGACAGACAGCCCTGTCCTGTGTGCATCTGAAATTAAATCTGCATAACTGATGTCCAAAAATTATATTTTATTAAATTTAGGACACACAGACAAAACAGATTCTTCAGCCCACTTACTGGGAGATTATTAACAAAACATGTATGATGAAAAAATATCACTGGAGAAACTTTTCTTTCTTTGCAATGATTTTATTGTTTAAGATCAATAACTGTTGCTGCGATTAATCAGCCCTTAATAAACACCATTACATTACATGACATGTACATCAAGCACACTAATAGGACGAACACATGTATAAACAACAACGGGATTACAACATAAATAACATTAACACAGAGCCGCCGGAATCCTAAACGCTTATACTTTGCGCAAATATTCATAATTGGTGCGCAGCTGTGCGTAAAGGGCGCGTTTAATTCATCCTGCTGGCATCAATAACGACCCGACAGCTGCGCCAAGACAAACACCTGCAATCACACCTGTTTATTTGTGGACTGTGAGTAATTATTGATCATATAACAATTATAAATTAACTGACTGATTGGTGCTTATAGAGTAATTGCAAACAAATTCAACGTGAGTGTTCGTTTTATTGCTGATTCACGTCCTCCAAAATGTGCGCGCGTTCGTTAGTGGCGGTCGTGTCCGTCTGCGCATGCGCGTGTTTGTTTGTGTGCGTGTGTGTGTGTGTGTGCGTGTGTGTGTGTGCGCGCTTGTGTGTGCGTGTGCTTGTGTGTGCGGTCCGTGCCGCGCGTCCTTTGATGTGCGTTCTTTTTGACGCAAGTGCTTTGATCCAAAGTACATATTCCGTGACATCATAGAATCTTTGATGTAAATGTTATAGGTGGTGTGAAAGTTCACAGAAGATACATTTGGTTTTAGCCAGTACCAGTACCAGAAGCAGTTTTCTTACCAGAAGCAGTTTTCATACCAGAAGCAGTTTTCTTACCAGAAGCAGTTTTTTTTTACTAGAAGCAGAAACAGCGAGTATCTACACAGCGATGAATAACTTTCAACAATTTCTACCCTGCTTCAAGAGAGGGAACAAGATGATGACCGTGGAGCAGTCCGGATCCGCGATGGATAACACCATCGTTATCCACCCAGAGTCTGTCAAGCCCATCGTGAACAAACACTTTCAGAACTTTTCTTCAGCACAGCGAACTCTGTTAGCTGAAGGAATCTGTGACCCAGGTTTTGCCACGATGCTGAGCGAAATGATTCAAGAAATCATACAGAAGCTCTCCGCTTCGGCCATCAGCATAGTCTTACCGATGTTCCAGGAGCGCTTCAGGAGGAACAATTCACAGGCTGATATAAAGACGGCTTTGGAAAACCTCAGTGTGAGGCTGGGAGACTCCCTCCCCGACGCTTTTGCTGAAGTTCTTGACGTCCCACAGGAGAAATGTGAGAGTGCAGACAAGCTGACAGAACTGGTTGAGATGGAGGTTTCACTGAAAGTAAAATCTGCAGTGTCTCTGGCCATCAGCAGCCGTACTTTGTCGCAAGAGGCCGCCATTTTTGTCTCCAGCTCCGTCTCCAGCACAACATCTATGTGTAACATGGTAACATACCTGAAATCATGTGTGGGGAAAGTGACCTTTGGTTGCCGAGGATGTTTTTCAAGTCCGGCCAGTACGGAATCTACATCACCGCTGCTGGAACAGGAAGAATTGGTTGTTTCTGCTCCCTCACTGAGATGTGAATCAGCTCAGAGCATGAAGTCCAAGGTCTCCGAACCCTCTGTGAGTCGAGCAGTGGCCACCATCCTTGACAAATGGTCCAGTGCGACACCGCAAACCGAGGAAGACGCTGACGCCGCTTCCAGTCTTCCCTCTGCTGAGGCTCAAGATGCAGCGGCTGACATCGTCAACATCATAAGTCGTGACCTACATTATCAGGAGAGCGAGATCGGCAGCTCTGCCGAACACCATTTCAACACGGGGCTAATTCTTGATAGTGTGAAAGACTTTGTAGCCTCACGAGCAACACCGTCTGAGGACAAGCAAGAAGAGCGCAAATTCAGATTTTTCGAGTTTGTCAAGAGACTTTTTGAGAAAACAAAGTCAGAGCTGAAAACATCAATTCAGAAAGAAGAACCTGACTTCATTGTGCCTCTCAGCCGGGATCCAGAGTCCTCTCAGCCTACAATCGAGAAAGAGGATGCTGAAGATTTGGGTCTACCCGGAGATGTTACAGAGTCTCCAAGGCCCATCTCAGATTGCATTGAGGCCGAGACAACAGCGCCAGTGAGTGTGAAAAATAAGATGCCCTCCACACTGGACTTTGAGACAATCAACGATGTTGTTGAGTCCCTGTTCAGAATGTTAACCCTGCCCAAAGAACCTGCAGCTGGTGCCAACAAAACTGACGACAGAGTCATCAACCTGACCCGGAAGTTTTCAAAGGACTTGAGTGATAAACTTTACGATCACTTCAGTGCTGCCAGCGCAAATCGATTTCCCTCGGCACCAATGGGAAGATGTCTCTCTGACAGCGTGATTTCTAACGTCAGGAGGAAGGTGGACGCCACTCAGTGTAGCTTTTCTCCTGAAGTTATGCACGCCATGACAGAGGATGCAGTGCGAAAGTTCTTGCAGCAGTTGCTGTTTTGGGTGGAGGAGGAGGAATCAAATCAGACGAGCGACAGTGAGAAAGTGTGTGGTGCGCTATGCAGCATCGAAGACCTGATCACGAAATTGGTTTCCTTCACAAAAATGGTGACTGCGATACCCTGTTGTTCATTTCCGGGTGAACTTTTCGACGATACTGAACCATCTCCATCGTTCTACGTCGATGATGATAGAGACGACCTGAAAATGAGGAAACATGTTGATAGTCTGTTTTTGACTAAAAAAACAAAGGCATCGCAGCCCTCAGAAGAGTCCCCTGAACTCTTAGAAGAGTCCCCTGAACTCTTAGAGGAGTCCCCTGAACTCTTAGAGGAGTCCCCTGAACTCTCAGAAGAGTCCCCAGAACTCTCAGAAGAGTCCCCAGAACTCTCGGAAGAGTCCACCGACTGCTCAGCTTGGCTATCAGAGAAGACAACTAACAACATCATCACGATCCTCCTCCTGAGGCTCACCATGAACGCCCCTCAGAAATCTTCCTCCCAGACGGAAGACATCGACCCCATCGTTCAGCGTCTCTCAGAAATGGCGCGGGACAACATCCAAATCGATGACTCGGCTCTCAAAAAAACTAGGAACAGCATGAAAAAGGTCAACAAGGCGGTGATTGAGGACCTTAAGAAGGAGTTTGGCTCTGCTGAACAGCTACTGGAGGCTGCAGTTGCATCAAACAGTTCATCTTTTGATGAGGCTGTTCTGAAGTATCTGAAAATCCATCTGAATGCCCTCCAGGGACCAGGAAGGCCTGCAGATGCCAGCTTCTTTTCCAGGGTGGGGAAAGCTCTAACCAAACCCTTTGGGTGGTGCACCATTGACGGCGTTTAACCATTGACGGCACCTCGACCTATCACACCAGCCATGACTTCTTCAAACAACGTTAGAGGATGTTTGCTGTGTGGAGGTCATTAAATCCCGGGTTAGTTGGGGTTTTCTCCGAGTTGCTTCGGTTCCCCCACACGTTACAACGTATCATGAAAAAATGCCAATCAGGCCCGAGAGCACTGAAGACTAAATTACCATCTACACCTTTTTCCATTACCCGTCATATTTTTTAATTCATTAAGCAATCTTTGCAGGGTGGAGGTCATTAAATCCCTGGGTCAGTTGGGGTTTTCTCCGAGTTGCTTCGGTTCCCCCAGACGTTACTACGTACCATGAAAAATTACCATCTACACCTTTTTCCATCACCCCTCGCATCATTCAGCAATCTTTGCTAAGACTTCCCCTTTTAAAAAAGAATTTGCTCAACTGGATGCATCAAAAAAATTAACTCAATTGGACACATCAAAAAAAAATTAACTCGACTAGACGCAAAAAAAAAAAATGTACTTGACTGGACGTATAAGAAAAAAATGAACTCGACTGGATGTATAAAAAAAAATTAACTCGACTGGACACATAAAAAAAGCAATAATGAAGATAATAAAAAAAAAACAATCTCAATTGAAAATGAAAGCAAACTCTGTTTTGGTTATTTAAAAAAAGTGAAGTGAAAATGTTGCATGTGTGTCTCAAGAGTCTCATTCTCAGTGATGATTGTGAAGGAATATAATATGAATTCAGCCAAACATTTGTATATTTGTAGTGTAGAGTAGTGATGGTCAATCAATATCAATAGTCTGTAAATACATACAGCAAAACCAGATAAATAAAAACACCTGTCATAAATATTGCACTACACTTTATAGGACAAAAGGCTGTAATATGATACGAAGATCAAAATAAGGAGTAACACATCCTGTAGTTAAGTAGGTAAGTCGTTCCAGTCAAAAGTGTCTGTTCGCCGTTCTAAATCAATGCGCTAGCTGGCGTATAATCTGAATATTTTATTTCCAACACTGAGTGCAGTCCGTCAGTCCTTCAGTATCCTCTGAACACCACAGGGAGGCTGCAGGATCGTTGCCAAGTCGTATCTAAGGTCCGTCCTATTTACTGGAGGAGTGACCAATGAACTTATTGGAGGCAACCGTCCGACACGGTTCTAAGGCCTCCACATCGTTCATTAATTCCTGATTATGGACACCTTATCGGGCATTATCCCTTACTGAATATGCAGTTGCTCCCTGATTGAGAATGATTTTGACACTTGGCAAATTCTTATATTAAAATGGAAATTAATCTCTAAGTGTGAGACAAGCTGTCAAGAAAACAATAGCTGCTGGAGCCCCTTCTGTCCCACATGAAGAAGACGTTACATTTTTAAATAACTAACCTAAATGTTATACATTTAGTGTTTTATGTTGTGTAAATATACTGAGCGGTGATGTAACGATCTCTGGTTATAGTGGAGTAGATGACGTAGGAGTTCGTAGACAGGTGGAGGAGCGTTGTGTGATGGAGCTGTGAGTTCTGTTCATGGATCATCCTCCATTTTACATAAATTCTCGCGTAAATCTGCTTCATATCAGTTCGCTGCTGTCTATAAATCACCTGAGCAGACCTGTCGCAGTCAGACTACATTGATGGAACTCATTAAAGGTAAAGACGATAGTTGTTGCTGCCCACTTCCTCTTTTCAGGCATTGTCGTCCGAGTGTAACATTGGCGGCCCTCTTCAGTCCTCTATCAACCATCGGTCGACAAAGAAATCCACAGAAAAGTGTGAATTGAATTATGTGTCTATTTCTGTCCGCCATTATTTATATGTCCCCAGGGCTTCTTTCAGTGTTATACAACACAGTTCAATAGCACCATCGACAACAGCCTGCGAAATGACCACGGCGCCCAATCAAACGCTTTTTGACGCATTCTCGACTAAAAATAAAAAAGATGAAGTACGTACAGGTTGGTCTTCTTGAAATTATTACATTTTTCTAGGTGTACAACTGAACCGGACACCCGTCATATGTGGTATTGTGCAGTGCCATTCTATCAAATCCCTGTCTTCTAATTCACACCGTAGCTCAGCATGATCTTTTCTCATAATTACATTTTTCCCACTTCTCCATCACCGATGCTCAGGCAGAATCTGACTCCTTAGGATTCTTAATCAGAAGGTTTTTGCTTTTTCCGTCTTTGTTCATGAATAAACTCAGAGTTTTTGAGACTGGGATGACTTTCATGTTGTATTTCATCAAGGATCATAACTAGTAAGTAGAACTGCAATCTCGAGATAAGTATTAGTGGCTTCGATTGAATATGTCTCTGTAACCTGCTCTGTAACTCTACTACAAAGAGTAAAATCAGTGCTGATACTGCTACAACTACCTCCAATCATCCGTATTCTGCCAGTCAGTGTTTCAAATGAGGCCTTTTGGATGGATTTCCCCCAGTGGATGAATCCTAATAACAAGGGCTGGATATCAAACTTCACGACTTTTATGACACTACATTTCAACTGCTGGATGGTTTGCTTTGTTAGAGCATGTGTGTGGATCTATAGGTGTGGCAGGTATCACATCAGGGTGTCAGATCAGGAGGACACCTCTGGTGTTCAAGTGAGAGTGTGAAAAAGAAGAGACCTGTGATGTGTCTTCGAGGTCCCAGATTGTGAAAAGTGAAATTCTCATGTCTTTTTGATGATGACGCAGATCTAGATGATGATATCGTTATTGTAAAAGTACCAAAAACGTTCTAGTCGTGGAGAAATGCTCTCAGCGTATGTCAGATACTGTGTCTTAACTGTTTTAATGTTGGAAATGAACATTAACAGCCTCAGAAAAGTATAAAATCACTGGCAAAACTGATGTGGAGGCAGGGTGAGTGGTGCCTACTCAGGCCTGTGAGAGCTGACCAATCAGAGCGGACTGAGCTTCTCAGGAGTGGGGCTGTAAAGAGACAGGTGCTAAAAAGGAGTATTCGGACTGAGATGGCAATAGAAATGCTGACAATATAAGAAAAAAACACTGTATTTCTTTTTAACATTAGTGCTTTTAGTAGACTTCAAAAATGAAAATATAAACCTGGAGATGTAAGTGATATGGAGCATTTTAATTGGAAGCAGGCCCACCTGCAAAAGGAGCAATCTGTCAGACACGACGCGGTCCAAGCGGGTTAAGTCCAGCTGCTTATCTGCCTCACACACTCTGCTGGCTTTGCAGGCACACACACGTTGTGGCCACACTGAGATCACGCACACAGAGCATGATCAGACACAGGGGATGAGGGGAAAACATGCACAATAGCATCATTTTAAGCATGTTAGCATGCCGATGCTAAGCTCCAGGCACTGCTTCTGGTGTTCTGCCCCGAGGAGCTGCACAAACAGCACTTGCTTGACGAGATGGTAATTATGTGGCATGTGATTATAATTATTATAACAGTGGTTTTAAATGCTATGTACTCGCCCGCCATCACTCATTACACATGAAGCCTTTTGAATATACAGTACAACAGGTTCACTTTGAGGTACTAAGTACGTCAAATAGAGTTGGATTGTTGAAACTTGCCGTACCACTTCGGTGGCAGTAATTGCTGTTGTCAGCAGGAGGTAAAGTATGTAACAGTGGGAGAAAGTGCTGACACGAGGCCCACGGTGTGAAACGATTCCAAGAATCTTTGAATACTTTGGGTTACTGAAAACAATAGTCGTATTTTTGTCTTTGCAAAGCTTCGATTATTGACGGGATGTGACAGATGGAAGAGGCCTCTGCGACTGCAACCAATCTGTTTCTTCCATGTTTGAGGAATACTGCAAAACATGGGGGATGGTTGAAACCTTGTGAGGAAGTGATTGCAACCCCCATCTCTTGCAGCCTTCACGGCAAACAGAGCGCTGTGCAGGCATGTGTATTTGTAATGAGCATAGACTTAATGAGATTCAGGGTAAAAAAAGATCGAGCATTAAATAATGAAAATAAAAAATGGATGTAAAGCAGCAAAGTCTCTTATCACAAATCCTTTTGGACATGGATTTGTTCATAAAACAAATTATGTAAACTCATAGATTTCTTATACTGTGGCCACAATCCAACACTACTACCTGAACCACGTTGTGTGTGTGTGTGAAAATATAACGCTTAACCCAGTTTTACAACCATCCCAGTCTCCCCTAGTGTTGCTTACATGTAAATAATGAACTGAAGCTTGAAATCATCCACCCAGGCCTGCCATGTTATCCATTTCCCCTCAGTGAACGGCATAAATCATTTCAGCTTCTCTGTATAAACAGAAAGGAAATGCTTGATAAATGGACTGGCAGGAAAAACCAGAGTGCACTCTCGCTCTCACACACACACACAGACACACACACACACACTGCCAGATGGTAGAAGGCAGCAGATCTAGAGTACATCACCTAGTACTGTAATTTTTCTGTCATATTTTTTAACATGAAGTATGTTTTACAATTAATATCTCTGTTTCTACATCTACGTACGTGTCCTGTCAGTCAAGACGGGGGTCATGCTGTGCTGCTGCTGCTGCCAACTAATCAACGCTGCCGGTGCATTTACACCACGTTTATTTTTAGATTTCTTATGATTAAAAAAAAGAAAGAAACAGTATATGTTGCTTGTTGTGCTGTGTATCAGACTCAGACTGAATGTGTTTAGTTTTCCTGAGTCCCATCCAGCAAGATCCCATTTTCCTTCCTACTCTCGTTCTGACTTTTAAGAAAAACTTACATTGTAACGTGTTAAATGTCTCTCTAAGACCTTCATTAGCAACTTGAAGGTGTAAAGAGTGAGTCGGCCAGTTTTGCACATAAAAGGTGCAATATGTAAGAATTGGCGACCTGTAGGAGTATTAATGGAGTAACCACTAGCTACTGTTAGCTAGTTAGCAGGGGTTAAAACGGGGTCAGCCCCAGAGTACATGGAGATAAACCGGACAGACTAAAGTTACTTGCAATCGCCTTCAGAAGGACAGAAGTGGTTATTATAACTGGTAATGTGAAAAAAAATAGCACAAAGCCTTTTGTGTCTCTCTCCACAAGACCTGTAATCACACTTTAATGTGCAAAATTGGTGGACTTACCCTTTAAAGGAAGGGAAATGGATGGTGACATAACTAAGAAAACATAATGAAGAAATGTGCACCATAGACTGGAGCAAGAAAGTATGTGATACAGATAAAAGGTGACTTATACAGGAATAATACATTTTATTGTTTCTTCTGAGAATGATGTAAGAGAGAGCTACGCATGAAGCATATTACATTCGCAGATCAATCTATAATAACTGTACATCTGCATTGTATGTTTTTCAATGTGGCCTGTCATACAAATTGCTGATCATCGCCTCCCATAATACGTGTCAGCCTGCGCTTCATGAATAGACTGTGACAGGCAGTGAGTGGGATGTCCCTTTGATGAATCTGGACTTGTGTTCTGTGAGCAACCGCTTATTACTGCCAGAGTAAGAATGCCTGAAAATACACAACACAATCTATTTTATTTCCATTTGGTCTTCTGTGGTGCCACCGACTGAGAATAAATGGGTAGTCGCCGGGGATATTTTGTAAATACGCTATAAAAAAGAGCACTAAAACTGTGGATAGAAGACGCTGCCTCACTGAAATAGTCCTTCATCACAGCAGACATTTTCTTCCTGAGTGATCACAATGTCGTCAATCTAATTAGTTATATCCGTGCTTTTGCTGCTGCGATGGGTGTTCAGCAGCAAAAGCATCGGGTAGTGTTTCACATACAATTCATTACACACATAGTGCCCAGTTTGTGATAATGCCGAGGTAGATTTTAAGATACAGCGAACAGGAGGATAATGCTGGCGGTTAATTAGCACAACATAATTACAAGATATTCAAGAAATGCAAGTGAGTCACTGCCATGGCTCACTGGCACACCTAACTGGAGCAGGGTCATCATTAGTGTGACAGGTTCCACCTGTGCTTTTTCCTGTAATGACAAAATATGTATTGTGAGACAGGACATGTTTTCGATGTCCTTTGTCATTGTTGTAGCAATATCGCTCCTCAAGATTACATCAATTTCAACTGGAGTAAAAATTGCGAGCACATAACAAGTCAGAATGATCACGAGTGCAGGTAAAAGTAATTGCCTTTTTTTCCGCTTTTCTTTTAAAGTGTTTTGGTTGAATAGTGTTTTCAAATTATGGTGGAAAAAACTGCACCACTATTATGTGTAATTTTCTTCCAACAAATACAGCACTTTGTACATCTGCAGTTCATGTCAGTGCATTACCTACTTATACTGGGTCATAAAGGCCTTTCATAATACTATATTTTGTGTTAATGATATCTAATGACTTATTAGTCACCAAGAGTTTGCTCATGTACTGTAGATTTATCTAATTTCCTTGTAAATTGAATCATTTGTTCGCCTATGTTTCTGGAAAAAGCTGACAGCAGTCACATCTCAGAGGTCTATGTCAGAGGCTACTACTGTTTACTTAGGTTAGTGTGTACATCTGATCATTTGTTTTTCTGCTGTATTTACTCTGCAGCACGTGTATTCTGGGAGGTCATGTACGATTGGCTGATACAGTATTTAACCTTGACTTGTTGTAACTGTGGGCCCCAACTGACTCCTGTCCTGCTTACTCTCTGTACATTACACAGCATGGCATCACGTGCCTTACAGAGCCAGAAACCAGTGGTGTGATGTAAACTGTGTGAATTTGCTCAAGTACTGCAGCTGAGTACAAATTCACGATACTTTGATGTATTAATTTTTATACTTTACTCTGCTACACCTCAGAAACAAACACTGTACGTTTTTATTCCACACTATTTGCCTAACAGCGTTAGGTGCGCAGTACTTTTTCAGATTACAATTTTTCATACGCCTCCCGCCCAGTGAAAAGCAAATATCTTTGGTGATTGGTGATTTGATCAACTGAAGTGTGGCCTGTTCCTTTATGGTTCTCAAAGCAACACTATAAATGATGCATTGCTGTAGATTAACCGTCCAAGTTGTAGTAGTAGTTAAAATTTAAGTACATAAATGCTAATAATGCAGCGGTAATATTAATCCAGAAACATCAGATTTTTATAATGAGTATTTTAAGCTTTCATACATTTTTCTTATAAAATTAACATACTTTAACTTCAGCAATATTTTAAATGGAGGACTTTTACTTCTAGTTGAGTATTTTTACTGTGTTGTATAAAGGTCTGATTACCAACCTGAGAAACCAATTTTGTAAAAACAATAGAAACTGAAATAATAGTTTAATAGCTTACTAATACAGGACGAAGACACAATCTTAGCAACAAGAGACTAATAACTGATTGATTAAAAAAAACAAAGGCCAACTTTTAGCAAAACAAACAATTCGAACTAGTTTCTCCACGGACTGTTTTTCAGTAACACGGGAAGTCACTGTAACCAAGCAACGCTGTCGTTGCCATGGCAGCAGTGCCTGTCTCCCACAGAGCCGGCTCAGGGAAGTTTTGTCAGCGCCTGAAGTAAAGATGAATATCGGGTTTGGAACTACAACTTTAAGTATTGCCTACTGTCGCAAATGAGTTCGCTCATTTCCTCCAATTGTTCACGACGGTTGTAATTTAGCTGTTTGTTTTTTTTCTTTTCAACGTCACGTACGTCGCCTCTGTTAACTTTAGCAGACGTTAGCTAAATGGAGCCGGAGCGGAGTGAGAGCAAAACGATGCGAGCTCAGAAACATAACAGCGGTGTGAGCGACAGATGGGACTTTCTCGCCCCGAGGGTATAAAACTCTTCTTCTTTTAGTTGTGCTTCACATAATAATGCTATATAGGCTAACTATAAAAAGTTTAAGCATCGAGACAAGTGTTGAAAGTGATTGGTTGAAGTTAGTAGCCTTAGCTAATTTGGTATTTGTATGACCTTTAATCTTTTTTAATGCAGCTTAGTTCATCTATTTGGAAAATATGTTTGCAGGTCAACAGCTGCAAGTTGCACCTGACAACTGTGAAATCACTGGTGCCTGAAGGAGCCCAGAGGACGGTGAGTAGTGACAGAAAAGAAGAAAACACACACACACACACACACACACACACACACAAAATCAATGTGGTTAGCTTAACATATGTTTCCCACTTGACAGACTGAGTCTCAAGTTCTTGTGAAGGACAAATACATCCCCCAACTAATAAAGCATCCTAATCCAGGTAAGATTGACAAAATCCACTTATTCACACACTCATTCTCACTGATCGCCCAAGAGGCTTATATGTAATTCAACATTATATTGTGTATTCATTAGGTATGTAAACAATCTTAAGGACAGTTTGCACTCTTTGTGTCACTATACTTTACCCTCTGTAGAAAGCAGGTTGCTTGCCCACAGCTATAGAGGACGTGTCTACATCCCCCCGACGTCATCATTTGCCAGTGACTCTACATATTCTTCTGCACATAACCTAATACCAGTAGCGGGTGGTTCTCATTGTGGGTTGGAGGTAGCTTCACATGCTGCACAAGATGCTAGAGACAAACCCAGAAGACCAACCCACAGTGCATGGACTTCTTACCACCGTAATGCCTTCAGCCTCCCCAAGCCAGCAGGTACATTTGGCAGTATCACTCAGAAAACAATGGGGAATATGTAAACAAGTTGTGTTGTCAATTGTTAGATTTAGAGTTTATACTTCATGTACTGATTTCATCCAATGCACTATAACTGTGTATCTTGAACTGTGTGTCAGGTGGTTCTGGAGGATATAAGTACAACACAGTCCCTGGCTTTCCTTCCGCTCGGTTGCCATGGGGCAGTTTTGCATCCAGTTTCCAACGCATTGACTTGGACAGGTACCTCTGCTCTGTTGGCTTTCTGACTGATTAGAATATTATCTGTGGAGGTAAAATCGTTGAACTGTTCATCAGATTAACATGTCATGTGTGAGGGCAGTTCTTTGTCATTTAATTTTATTGGTTTTCAGGAACTCTGTCTGGCTGTCACTTTATCTGTAGTAGAAATAATGACTTTCGCCTTAAAATGGCTTCAGATGGCCACCAGGGAGCAGCAAAGTTCCTTAAAATATCCGTCACTTGTCTCCAAGGATAGACGTTTGCTTAAAAAGAATTACATCGCTGCTGAAAAAGCAGAAATAAGTCAATCAGTATTCATTGAATAATAGTTAACCAATAAAACAATGATTTGATCACAACATTGCATGCCCTGGAGGTAAAATACAGTTGTTATGTCGTGGAAAAATAAGCAAAAATAAACTTGATGCTAAATCTAATGTTCCAGGCACTGTCTGGAGGAATGTCCCCAGCTGGGCATTATGGATGGACTACAGCTCCTCAACCTCCAACACAATCAAATCCCAAGGATCCAGCATCTGTCACAACTGCAGCAGCTCGTTTTCCTCAACTTGTGTGACAACCACATCTCTGAAATGACTGGCATCGAGGCTCTGAGCTCACTGAGGATCCTCATGCTGGGGCAGAACAGGTTGGTTGACATCAGGCGATACACAGGAATATTAGTCTAAATTGCCTCTTTTTTACGCAGCTGGTGCTGTGAAGTTCATATTTATGGTAGTAAAGCAAATTTTTCAGGGTAGGTGTTATAATATAGATGCCAGATGAATACTGTTCTTTAATATAACATTTATAGATCTTTACTGTAATGTAAAATGCAGCATGTCATCAAATTTACATTGTGGCCAGCTAAATCCTGATGCGTGTTGCTATTGCGTTACTCAAGACAACATTTGGTACATTTTAGTATAATAATTGCAGCTACATGGTAAGATTATAAGATTAGTGTTTTCCAGTGTCTGACCATTTTCATTTATTTTGGTGTTAGTTATTTTTGTTTCAAAATGTCAGCAGGAGGAAGATTCGGGTCACTAATCACTCTGGATGAAATCAAGCTCTGGCATTTGTTTCATGTTCTGTTAGACATGACCTTTGTCTTTTTAGGCATACATGCCCCGAAGTATGTAT
Source organism: Diplodus sargus (assembly GCA_903131615.1). Lineage (NCBI taxonomy): Eukaryota > Metazoa > Chordata > Actinopteri > Spariformes > Sparidae > Diplodus > Diplodus sargus. The sequence goes on from CAEMYA010002120.1 coordinate 241,987, forward strand.
GTCTAAAAATAGGAGTAAAGGAAACGACTGATTACCTTTCCATTGCATTTTCAAAAGACTACAGCCATTCATCCTTACATGTAATCTGATCTTAAACCATATGGACAGACCTGAACAATAAGTCACTGTACACTACTCCATGTTCTGCTTCCTCTGGGAATGTAACCTTTAAATACTCATGTTGGCCGGTGGGCTGTCCACTTTCCGATGACTTTCCTGAGATTGTATAGTTGGCTGCACATGGTGCATTTAAGAATGAGTAAAATCTGTTATTGATTGCTGACAATATATTTTTCATGTTTTTTTTATGTGACTTCTTGCTACTTTTCAGAATCACCAAAATATCCTGCCTGGAGGGCCTGTCCCATCTAAACATCCTGGATTTGCATGACAATCAGGTACTGTTCCTCCACTCTCCTCCCACCTAAACCATGTTTGTGTATGTTTAGTCTACTTCATTTGGCTGCTTTTTGAAGCTGTAACTGGAGATCATGACTTTTAGCGGCAGAGTTGAGCAGCAGTCTATTGTCTCCTCCACCTCCTCCACACTGTGTCTAACTAGTGGTTTGTTATGTGAGATGCAGCTCAGAGTCAAACAGACATGACAGTAGGAGGCCAGGCATGAGAAACCAATGTCTCATTTTAGACACTTCATTTCAGTCCACTGGTTTATAAAGTGATACCTATTCAGGACAGACATTGTCCACTTGTTACTGTCTAACATCTCAACAGTGCACCTCTATTTTGTGGATTAAATGTCCTAAACAGTACTGATGGCAAATTGGTCATGTCTAACCTCTTTTCTCCTTTTATTTAAAGGAATAGTTCACCCAAAATTCAGTCATTATCGACTCGCCATCATGCTGATAGAATGTCATGTGATTGATAGTCTACAAAGCATTTCTGGAGCTTCACAGCATTGCGGCATTCTCCTTAACAACTGAAGTACATGGGGAATTGTTTCGACAGGGAGAAAACAACTGTCAATAACAATATTAATGATAACGATAATAGTTATAATAATATGGCTCCATACAGATCGTCCTGTAATGCAAGTCTCCAAGAGCCCTGAGGTGAATTCTGAAAAAACGTTACTTACACCCTCAGTGCGTGGTTGAGCTTCAGACTGGGTGCATGTCAACACTTTGAAGTGAGAAAAGGATGTAAATAATATATTTAAATCAATTTGGGATCCTGGCACTTCAGGGAATATGGATTATGCTGAAGAGCTGTATGGAGCCATTTTATGTGTTTTTTTTGTTGTTGTTGTTGTTTTTTGCATTTGAAAGAAGTCCCCATCTACATTAGTTGTTTGGGAGAAGCTCCAGAATTATTTTGTGGACTATGAAACTTCACTTGACTTTCTGTTAGCATTGAACCATCTTTTCTAAAGTAAGAAATCTGATGGCCGTTATGAACGCCCTCTTACCTACCACAGTTGTTCGGGACTCAACTTCAGCATTTGTTTTAGTTCCCAGCACTGTGTGAGAACAAATGATTGAAATCGATCAGAACCCACATGGTCTCCCACATTCATTTCCTCTGTGACCCCATTTTAATATATTCAACAGGCACAACTCTTTCTATGTTTTCAGCATTGGAGCTGTAGCAGATAATGCGGTTCCTCAATTAATTTGAGTCTAAATCTATAACGGGGGCTGTTTGTTCAGCCTCCACAGTAGAGCGTGGCTCACAGATATTAAAAGCCTGAGAAATCAACTGGTGAGGATTTTAGCAGCTCCTGGAAAGAGAAGATAAAATAGAAAGGCTTCCCTTGGTCATATTAGTGTTTTGCCAGCTTTGCCGCCTACGCCTCCTCCTCAGAGAGCTACTCCAGAGTCCTGGTAAGACTCCATCCCTCTCTGATGTTGGCTGCTCTTTGCATGAGCAGGCGTCCCAATTACTATTCAATGACTGCCTCACTGTTGTTCTTCCTGACAGAGGATACTTTGTTGCCTGAAATTCTGTCCAATTGTTGTTTCCTATCTCTATAGTTAATTTAAACAATTCTGGTAATGTAAGAACTGAATGTTGTTGATGACGTTTTTGATTATTTTCATTCTGTTCTTGTTGGTAATCTGAGTTCGTTTTATTCATGGGTAGTCATTTACTGGCAGACGGAGGAGCAGATGATACATCTATTATTCCGACCAGGACAGGTTGCTTTTTCACTCACTGACTTCAGAACCCCACATTATGTCTACTGAGATAACTGTTAAATTACCTTTCCTCAACGCTGTCCAACCTCACCAGAGACCCGACCACCCAAATGTAATGTGAATTGCTGCACAATGATGATACGATATGATGAAGTGAGTGAAGTCAATGATGGAATCTTTTTTTGGGGATGTTAAAGTCATGGTTATTCCACCCAGTTTACTGGTTGTTTAGTCTTTATTGGCCGTGGAAAACCAGCTGCTTGTCGTCTGCCTCTGTGTGTGTGTGCTTTAACCACAGGCAGTACATCATTGTCATCCTCTCTTCCTCCCATCCTCTAGCAGGGAGGCTCACATCACTCTAACCTATCCTCTTACCAACATATTTCTATAACAGGATGTCGCTTCGAATTTCAGAACTTCTCAAAAGTAGATATTCTCTCTGGGAATGTGGATCCAACCCACAGTGGGTCTCAGTGACCAAGTGTTGGGGTTACAATGTGACCTGACATTGTTGGATAACCAGTTTTTAGTTTGGCGATGATGTTTTCCACTCAAGCAGTTTGACTTGAATGCTCTCTGAAGACAGAGGAGATTGCCCTGACAAAGAAACAGTATCACAGTTAGAGAGGTCAGTTAAATACGCATCCTTAAAATCGAGATGATGATTTTGATTAGGTTGGACTAAATCAGTCATGTGTGGTAAGCATAGTACACTGGGTTAGAGAGAGAGGGTGCACTAGGCTTTGCTGTCATTAATAATACCTGTAACTGAAGGCCATTATATGAAATGTTTCATTATTGTTTACATATAAGTCCAGTTTATTGTTAAGGGGAACATCCAGGTAAATACAGGATTTTTTTTTGTGTACATAGATTATCCCAAATGTGTCCAACAATGTTCAAACTCAGAGAAATTTATAAATTTACTCAAGCTAACAGTGCATTAAATTTGGTTGTCTGTCGCTTCAGGGAGAGGTTCAGAGAATGAGGGGGGAGTTTCAGAACTTAACTAAACATAACCAAAATATATCATAGTTTTGGGATTCTGTTTAGTTGTTTGCCACTTTAAATGAACTTTTGCTGCCCACTTCCTGTCTTACTCTTTTTTCCTGCTCACCTTTGTTTCAATAATTAATCAGCCCTCTGTATTTTAGTCTGTGTTTTTCCTTCACTTTTCTCTCGTTGGTGTGTATGTGCTTCCTGTGTCTGTTCTCCAAGGTTCTGCGTTTTCACCTCTTGTGTCGTCCATGTTCCTGCTTTTTTTCCCTGTAGCTTTCTGATTTTTTGGTTTACTTCTTTGTAATTTCTCTCTAGTTTTTCTTGGATTCTTCTTGGCCCCCGCTGATTTGTTGCCTGTCTTTGTTTTTAAAGCTTGCTTTTTTGTTTTCTTAACAATGCCTTCCTCTGTGTCTTCCGTTTGGGTCCCTTTTGCTAAAACATAACAAAATAAAACTTGAAAATGAAACCATTCATTTTCCTACTATTTCTCCAACTAAAAATCTTAGTTGTAGAGGTGGACTGATTGGTTTTACAGATTAATTGGGAAAGATTTACACTATCTTTGATATTGAAACTTGACTCCAATGCTGGCAAAGGCTTCTTAGCCTCCACCAGTAACAAGGGGACTTAGTTTAATGTTTTGTGTGTAAGCTCAGGCTCCATAGACAAAGTCTAGTCTGTTTTTTTTTCAGACAACATGCAATAGGTATTTTATGGTTGTTTTTAAAAATCCACTATTGGCCGACCTTTACTTAGTAGTGTGGTACAGCACAGGTCAAACAGCATCATGTAAGAACCATCTGAACATCCTGGATACCTGACCTGCACCCCTGGAAAACACCTAATTCATCATGTGTAAGACAAGATCCTCAAATATTTCCAAATGGAACTATCCAAAATATTCTTCAATGAATGTAGTGATACTGTGCGTGAGCGTGTTGACAGAGGTCTGATATGAAGACGTCTGCCTTGCTCCGGTCAGGGATGCCCTGACATAATGTTAACCTTGTGAGGTTGTTTTTTTTTTTTTCCCTGTTTGGGCAATGAGTGTTTTTCTCTCACCTTAATTAATCCAACACAGATTCTCTGAGCATGTGGCTGTTTTCCATCCACCCACTCACACATATTTTTTCGACTTGATATTTTGAACCACACACAAGCCTGCCTCTCTGAGCTTTTACGCACTTATTGCCCCGTTCTTCTGTGATGATTGTGTGTTGACTGAAAGTGTCAGCAGTGACACTACAAAACAACTGTTGTAAAGGCCATTGAATGCGGCGTAATGATCTCACTGTGTTCATCTATCACCAGATGAGGGTGCTTAATGGCGGTGTTTGGGGTGGACTTGATGCACTCAGTTTATTGTAATTTTCTCTAAACAATGCTGCCACCTGTTTATGCACAAACACTGTCAGTGCACTTGGGAAAATATGAGCCAACACTGTAAAAATTACACTTACAATCCAATACAATTTCCATGCATTTAATGAATTTTGATACCCCTGGTCTGCATGTCGAAGTGTCCTTTGGCAAGGTACTGAACCCCAAACTGCTCCTGATGTGCTGGTCAGTTATATGGTCGCCACCGCCATCATTGTATGAATGTATGTAAGGATTACTGTAAATTGCTTTGGACAAAAGCGTCTGCTAAATGTCTTAAATGTAAATGAACTCCGGCTGCTCTTATAACCTTATCCTGACATGTACAATGTGCCTTATTGGGAGTAAACACATCATTCTCAGGTTAACAGCCACCAGGAATTCTTCTGATGTGCTTCAAGCACAATTATGACGGGGGGCCCTGAGTTTCCTCTCCCAGAGAGAGGAGGGTATCATTTCAGTGCTGACTGACCCTCATCTACTTGTTTGTTAGGATTTGGCAGGTCAAACAGCAGCCAGGGCTTGAAGTGACTGATTGCATATCAGCTATTCATAATCATAAGTGATACAGATTGTTTCTGTGAAGTGGTTCATTCTGAGGAACACGGGGAGTGGAAATCATTTTAATTTTAGCGTAATTAGGCAGAAGGTGTAGTAGCCTCAGGCATTGCAAAGAAAATGGAGCACACCGTTTTTTGGCTTTCTGACACCCTAAACTAATTATGTTTAAATGCATGATTTGAATGTGAGGCTGAGCACTGACTGCGCACAATTACGCATGTGTTTACTGCTAACTCTGCCTCCCTCTGTGTCTCTCTGTACGGACAGTGTGATTATCCAGATTGCTGTTTTCTGTCATTTTGTGTAATTCACCATCTGTCTCACTGTGCTTTTCAAACAGATCTGCCGGATAGAAAACATATCTCACCTGAGCGAGCTGCGAGTGTTGAACCTGGCAGGAAACAGCATCACCAGAGTTGAAAAACTGCAGGGCCTGGACTGTCTGACCGAACTCCACCTACGACACAACAGCATCTCTATTGTGGTGAGAGGCCTCTTTCCCAATTAGAGGCAGCTTAAAGCTTTTTTATTCACTGCATGCTCACTATTCTACTTCTCGTAAAGGAATCAGTGCCAACTGTCTACAGTGAACACAATCTAATTCTAATCATGTATTATGTTTATGCTCTTTGCCTTTCTGGGGACTCTGTTTTATTCTATTCAAGTAGAAGTTAGATAGATTCTAAAGATGTGTTACAAGATATCCAACCCTACAGGTGAACAGGGTAGAAATTCTTACATAGAAATGTCAACATGAAATTTCCCAGTTGATTACTTACGTTGAGATTATTTCTCAGTTGACATCGACATTTTTCGTATTACAACTCTGCTGACAAGTTCAAATACGCATATAAGTTATCAAATTAAAATGCGCCAATTTGTATACATTTCCAGAACAGAAATATAAACATTGGATGGTACAGTAGATGCAGCATGTAGCCGGATTGAACAAGTTTTTTTGCACGCTGACGTCTAAACATCTGCATTGAGGCAGCTGTGCTGGTTCTGATCTGTACCTCTAATATGTATCATCCACTTATACTGACGACTATCGAAGTTCCTGCTGCTGTGAATGAAACATCTCCACAATTTTTTCCTGCGTTTTGTCGAACAAATAAACAATCATGCACCCTGACAACTGCTCTGCAGGAAAATATTCCTCAGAGGATGAATGTGCCGGTAGCGTGCCTCATCTTTCACCTTCATGTCACCCTTTGGAACAGGTCCTTTGGATGGTTAGTGTTTCCCCTGTTATGGGATCACATGTAGAAGTTTTTACTGTCACAAAACAACAAACACAGAAATTACATCAATAGAATCTTTGTAAGAAAGTCTGTGGTGAAATATATCTCGATGGTGTTACCCAGGGAGACGTAGCTCATTACCCACAACCTCCCACAGACTTTCTGGCGCAGTGAAAGAGAAACTGGATATTCTTAACACGGAAATTCACTCCCCTTGGTTTCTATAGTTTTAATCTGATAAACAGAACAGTGCATGCCAAAACAGGCCCCCTAATTTATATGCAAATCCCCTAAGCCCTTTCCTGCTTTTGGGGTAGAAAATACAAACGGAATTGAGAATTGTGTTGTATGCAACTTCCCATCACTCACCCCGTCGTCTGCCTGCAAGTTCTGATCAACAACCACTTCCACTCCTAATTATTGGATGCAGTGTTTTATTTGATACGCTGGAGAGGAAAATGCTAGCCCTCAGCAGATTCTCCAGTCTCTGTCATTAGTGGTGTTTGCTGCCAAGTGCAAAGTAAATAACCATCCTCCAGGTGTCCAGGTTTTGCCTTTCATTCAACACAGATAAAAAGTGGAATTCTGGTCTGGAAAAACATGCTGCGAGATGCTTTTAAGTAAGTTTAAGATGTTCTTATGTGTTGGGCTCAGTTGTCCAATACATATTATATAGAACCAGTTGCAATGTTTGCGTACAATAACTTAATTGTAACTTTCATTTACTTTTTTCATGAAGTGATTACATCTAAATCATCCTAAATGGATTTTACAGATCAGATTTCATTACACGATTGTCATGGTCAAACAAATTCACAGTAACAATATTATCGCAATATCTGCAGAAATAACATTTTAAAATGCTAGCGATCAAATGTATCTTGTATCCCTTGATATACAAGATACAAGGAAACATTTATAGATAGAACAATAACACTCGATGACCAGTGAAAAGACGGCCGGTTGAACTCTAAATAAGAATATTACTATATCAGAGCACCCCTAGCTTGATGTTTTCATACCTCATTAGCAACAACAACTTTCACTAATGTTGGGTTGGACATCTTTTGGAATACAAATTAAAGAAAATGACAGCTCAAGTTCACCCAAAAGTGTGTTTGTCTGAGATATTGTTGTTGTAGATTTCAAAGACGCTAGCAAAGCAACACAGTACCTGAAATAAGCACAGCAGAAAGGTCAGATCGGTCAGACACTATTCATTCACTATGTATTTACTGTGTATGACGACATAAATGTACAAGTTTGACGATTTAAACTATGTCTGCAATGCAAATCAACTGCCAGCTGTCTACTCAGAAACAAATGTCACAGTGATTTGATCTATAAGCACTGTACATGCAAACTTAATCTTTTAGTGAATATTTTGGGAGCGCCTGGGGATTCCCCAGGCAGAGTTAGCCGGGGAAGTCTGGGGCTCGCTGCTGAAGCTGCTGCCCAGGCGACCCGATTTTGGATAAGCGGTTGACAATGGATGGATGGATGGATGGATGAATATTTTGGAGAAAGTGTAGGCCTGATTATTGACACCTGATTCAGTCATTGGGTTCTTATGAGGCTTCAGCCGAGCTCGGTGATGAGCTGATCATTTGTATCACGTCTGTTGGGGCAGGAAGCATCTTAAACATGCAGGACATGTCCCAGAGGACCTGGATAGAAGAATACTTCATTAACGCACCTTAACACATGTATTTTAATAACCTGCTTAATCTGTTTTGTTAGTTGTAACCACACATTTCCACCTAAATCCATTACTTTCATACACGTTTTTTTTACAGCACAATAACACAGCACAGTGATTCAGCGTATAATGGTTTCATAAAACCCTTGTTGTTTACACTTGCTCTCTGGTGGGTTTTCCCATTGATAAATCCTGTGGCAGTCATTAAGTGATGCATTTTACATTTCTGGCAGCAGGACCAGTGATTTGTTTGGAGGAGCTGTGTAGTCAGCATGAGCATCGCTGCAAGAGACAAAGCAAAAAGGCATCACCCAGAGGCACACTGGCTTTATGGATTAACAGGAGCTTTTCCAACGGGCTTGTCTTCTTGTGGGGCCAGTGATGAGTCAAGCATCACTACAATTGAACATGTAAAAAAACGTTCTGTCCTGTCAGGTCTCCTGTAGATTAGTCAGCTCTAGCCTGTTTGTGTGTGTGTGTGTGTGTGTATGTGTACTATGAGTTTTCAGCTCTCCCTTAATCCATAATTTCCCCTCGGCTAACGTGATGTAGGTCTGGTTTAACTTTGATATATGTTTGACATTTGGGCGTATAAATCCTAAAGGGATTCACGTAACATGACCAAACCAGTCAAAGGTTAGTGAGGTTGAGTTTGTGTCAGAGAATGGACACGTTGATGCATGGACATAAGTGGTTGCAGCTTTTGCAAACAAAAGATTTCATTTAGCTATTTTTGGCAACAGAAAATACAGAATTGATTGATAGGTGAAGTGTGAAATGCAGTCCAGAAACAACACAGCAAGGCAAACTTAACACCAGATTGTAGCCTCAACGTGTGTTAACGTGTTATTCTAACAGAAGTCCAGTTGCCTACGATACAGCACCTAGATTTACCATCACTTGGATGACTGAGAACCTTCTTCAACCTGTTATTCTAGTGCACATTATCTGAGGCTTGATGTGTGTCTGCTAAACTCACACCTCTAGTCCGAGCTTTTAAAAGAAAAAGGCTTACTGTTGTTGTAACCCCTCAGCGTCTACATGTACCTGTGTGTTTGTTTGAGCAGCTTTCATGCTCTTTTGTGCTGTGCTTTAGCATGCAACAGATTCAGCGGTGATGAGTGGTCGCTCTGTGTTTGTGGAGTGATGCCTCTCCCAGAGCTCAGTATGAGTGTGAAAATTGCGGACACGCAAACTGTCAGTGAGAAGAGGGTGGAGCTGCAATAAGGAGGTGAATGCACAGACACATAAATACACATCCGCAGGCATACCAGCACACGCACAGCAACTCAGCTGTAGCCAGCCTCACAACAGATCCTGTCAGCTGATTGGTTCCGATCAATCGGGTTTTCTGAAAAAGAGACCACATTGGTGGGCGATTGTTATGCAGCACATCAGCTCAGTGATGACATCATTCTGTCTGAGACATGGCTGCTATATTTAGCCTCAGACAGCGTGCAGAGGCTGGTGCCTCACCAGCATCCATACAGGGGCTGGCACAGACACACAGTGTGGTGGAGGGTCAGACTAAGCTAGCACCGGGTAGCATGACTTGCAGTTTTTCAAAAAAGAAGGAAAGACAAAATGCACCTGTGTTGCTGAGGTGCACAGTAAAGCATTACACAGCTAATATAACAAAAATCTCTACACATCTTACTCTTAATTCAAATAATGTGTTTTTTCAGTGTTCAATCTGCTGTTGTTGTAAGATGTATACTTGTTGAGATGTCTCTCCATACATCAAAAATGACTGCCAGAGTGATTATGTTTCATCTGCAGAGAGCATGAAGTCTGGATTATCAAGTGCTCGTGGCTAGCTTGTCGGCACACTGTTGATAAATTATATATTCAGCAAACGGAACAACACGATCATCCCATATAAGGCTTGTGTCAAGCTGCCTGCAAAATGTGAGCTCCAACATTCACGTGAAAAATTTAAAAGAGAAAAATGTCTGTTCAACTTTCAAATCAGTCCCTCTCATAAACCCCTTTCACACCTGCCTAAAACCCACTTATACCTGCTTACATCTGGATTTGTGTGTATAATCAGGATTTATTCACACTGTAACCCTGCAGTAGTCACAGATATTTGTCGCCTCTGGCTTGTTGTGAACTGTGACGTAAACGTAACACCCGGGGAAAAAAAAATTCTACATCTGTGCTGAGTTTAAAAGAGAGACTGAAGTGAAAGAGTAAAGTAACCTTTGTTAGCGGCTTCCATGCCTGTCAGCTGCCGGATCGGTACTGCGAGAGTACAACTCTCAGCAAAAGTGAGAAAGAAGCAAGATGCCTCTCCGTAGCAACTTCCATTGTTAACTCTGTAAGAAATATGTTTCTAATTGAGGATATTATTAAGAATTTTTAAAGCAAGTTTATCTTCTTGTGGAAGTAATCTGATAAGGTATATGATCCACTACATTCTACTTCACGTTTTTTTTCCCAGCGCAATCGTGATTAGATTATCTGTTAATGTGAGGGGTGTACAGATCCAGTCTTAGATCAAGTCGTCTAGGCCGTCTCCCGATAAATACACAACAGCCACTGCTAGAGATATCCCAGAGCAGCTGAGGTGTTACCAAGCAACAGTAAACAACCCGAGTCCTTCAGGCTAACACCACGTTGCACACTAGTGTTGACGGATAATAAACTAACAGTTAAAATCTCAGCTCTGTTCTCGTTTAGGAATAGACAGCCCATGTTGACCATGTCTCCCCGACCATTTTATTGTCCAGACTTGTTTCTTCTGCTTTTTTTCCACACTGAAAGTATTGACTGAACTATAGCGTGTGAAGCCTGTGATCTGTGAAGATTCTCTTTATGTGCGTGATGCAACCAGATTTCACAGTCAGCTAGGATTTTAAAAGACCTGGAGTGTGGGCCAAGCTTTAGACGGATCATATAGTGGATCCTGCTAGTTTTTCTTGCTCAAGAGACATTACCTCCCTGCCTACCTCTCTAGCAGTCTAGCAGTTTGATTTGTCCTTTTGTATCAGTCTCACGATTTATTCTACAGTTTGCATACATCTTATTCAGTGTTGTGCCAGAGAAATTCTTTCTATGTTTTGGGAATCAAATGGCCAATCAAGAAAAACTCTTGATAAAGTTAACTGATGGATTCTAATTTGTCTGTCTGATTTCTGCAAATGTGAAATGTGAGATAGAGAGGGAGTATTCATTGTAAGCTAGCTTTTTGTAAGAAGACTGATATAATAAGCAATGTTAATCTATAATATGCACATTTTTTTGCTGCAAATTCACAGGTTAAATGATTTCATTATCAATTCAATACATTCAGGATAAAACAATGTAACACGGCAAAAGACAAAGGGTCCTGATGTTTCATTCTGTACTAAAGGGAGCATGTTAGCTATTGGAATGGATGAAACAATGATGAGTAACCGTGTATTATATTTATGTGGTTGTGTGGACGGGGCTCTGTAGAAATCTTCCAGATGACGACTGCAGTGTTGCTCTGCTCTCTGCAGAGGAGGCAGCATAGCATCGATGCGAGGCTGATCTCACATTTGAATGGACGCTGCCAACAGTTCTGGAGGAGGCTGCGAGGCGGTGGCTGCAACATGGGCGGACGCTGACGCAGCTCATTCAGACTGCTGCTGGGAGTGTCCTCTTTCCTTCCAGCATGTGCAACACTGGCCACACACACACACACACACACACACACACACACACACACACACACACACACACACACACACACACACACACACAGCGCAAACTACTAGACATGATTTCCTCCCACTCTGCCATCTGATTAGCGTCAGTCCTTGTGGTTGTGACATTGCTTCCGTTCCTCTGTATCCTCTTCAGCTTGCCAGGTGGCCAGCTGCTGCTCCTCACCCCACCCCCTCGCTAAATCCTGCATTGATTTTGATGCTGAGCCTGCCTGATAGAGAAACTACCCCCATCCCATTCCTTTCCTACTGAGTTTAACCTCAACTATTGTTCTTGTGTGATGAGATACAGTAGCTAGCTACTTAGAGTGTGTGCGTCTGCATGTGTTACTGTGAGCATTTTGAGTTAGCCTCCTGCAGCAGGGGATCTCTGCATTAGCGCATACTCTTCTCTCTCTACCCTCCCCCCTTCCCCTCGCTCTCTCTCTCTCTTTCGCTCTTTCTCTCTCTCCCCCTCTCTCTCTCTCCCAATCCCGCCCCTCCTCTCCATGTGCAGACAAGGCAGCGTGCTGGATGTGAGTGCGTGTGTGTGTGTGCATGCGCAGAATGGATGGGGATGCTGTATGCTGGAGCTGAGAGCTGCAAGGTGACTGAGGGAATGGAGAGGGATGCAGAGCTCTGACGGCAGTGACGATGCAGTGCCCTCTTCCAGAGCACCTTCTCCTTTTCACATCCCTCCATTTCTCTCTCTCCTCCCTCTCCCTGTCCTTCTTTCTCTTTCCCTTTCTAGACCGAGGTGGACCGCCTGCCCTGCCTGCAGCGCCTCTTTCTCAGCTGCAACAACATCACCAGGTAAGAGCTCGTATCGCTTAACTCCCTCCTCCCCACAGGGCAGGGACAGTGGCTGGACACTTCCATGTCCACTCCCTCTGCGCCTGGCAGGGGCCTGGCCAACAAGCTGCAGGCACATGCACAACCTTTCTCACACACACACACACACACACACACACACACACACACACAGACAAACACACACATACACAGGTTTGCTGTGGTAGGCAGTTTCTGGAACCTAGAAAAAAAAAATCCTGGAGGTGTTCTTCATTGTCAGTAATTAGCATGCTGTTACCTAAGAAATGGGTGTGCCAATACTTAAAAGTTATTCAGAGAACAGACAACAGAGAAGCAGACTAAGAGGTGGTAGCTCATTATTATGGAAAATTAATGACAGATTTGAGGGTTGAGTGAATTCGGGAGCAGTATCACGAGGTGAGAGTGAGGGTGTGTAGGATGAATGACAGGTGTGTTTTGTTGCTTAGCACAAAACTGCTTCACTCACTTTTTCCAGTATCCGTTTTTTTTCTGTTACTCCCACTCTGAGACCAGCAATCACAACGTCAAAGAGTTAACTTGATAAAGCAGCACACAGCCTTCTCACTGAATAAAGCTGCTATAAAATGTGCTTTGTTTGTCTGGAGGAAGGGACTGAACTGTTTTTGGGATTCATGTTCAGTGTTGTTTATTAGCCTCCTTTACCATGGTCACCTTGTGCTGTGATAGATGTGACCTGACGTCTCGTGCCAGCACCACAGTTCTAGTGTGTGTATGAGTCTGTATGTGACACACTATTACACAGTTAGTCATGACAGAATAGGCAACAAATATCATCATAACTCATTTGTATTCCTTAACATCTTATGACATTGTAGAGTGTCACTGAATTGGAAGTACAGCGTGGTTATTCAACTATTTTCTAATATATTTACACAATAGTTCTTGCTTCTTTATATTCTTGTAATTTCTATTGTGTCCTCACAGCACAGACGTTTTCACTAAAATCATTCTTGACAGGATGCTCGCTACAGCAGTATGTCAACCTGGTGTGTGTACCTTTTGAAACAGTTCAAAGCTGATAGGAGAACAGTTGTGCTCTGTTGCTAGGTAGAGCGACACTCGTCTACGTGGTGCAGTGAATTGCCCAGTGGAGGTTGATGGAGCAAAAATAAAAAAAACCCTCAGTAAACTTTGAGTCATTATGTCATTTATCATAACATTGTATTTATGACTCAGCCTGCCAGAATTAAGACAGAGATGCAGGGCTGTTGTGTCCGGAAAGTACAATTTTCAGCCACACCCCACACGGCACATGAGTATTTCGGATGCTCATTTCTTATTAGAGCTTTGACAGCACCAAGGGACAGATGCATGTTGACTTCAAATCACAACGAGTGTTGTTGTAACCAAGAAGACACTTATCAGTAGTCACTGTGATTTAATGCAATAATTAAAAGGGAACTTTGTAGAACGCCAACAGTCCCCTTTTGCTGTAGACACCAAAAATACACCTGACAAAAATGTAGGAAGAAAAAAAGGAGCCCCAAATCACAATATAAAAGTATGACTCCACCAATCTTACACGATAAGGAGTATATAAAGTCTTGGGAAGTAATCCATATATCAAAAAAGTGGTTTAAAGTATTTGTGGCTCCAGAGGAAGCTGCTTGTAATCTGATCCTTTGCCTCCAGTGATGCCACTGAGTATGCAGACTAGATTACCCACGATGCATGTGGGTAATGTAGCAGCAGGTTTTGAAAAGTAAGAAAATATCTCTGGTTCTTCAATAGTAGTTTTTAAACTACATGCAGCATTCAGTAGCCGGAGTTGCCCTTTGAAAGAAGTTGAAAACAAATCCTAGAACCGCCCCTAAGACTTAACAGGGTCTATTCTGGGACTCGTCTTCCATCCAAGTGTTCATGAAAAGCCGTTTCATTTATTTTTGTGTATTCAGTTGACAAACCAACCAACCAACAGACGGACATGGTTGAAAACAAGCCTCCTTGGCGAGGGTATTTATGAAAAACGTGTGAGATGCAGTGAAGCACCATCGGGAGCTTTCAATTAGTCTCCCATAATCAGTTTGAAAAACGCCTACTTCATTACTGCTAGGGTATAATTGTCTCTATTAGCAGTAGATGTATGAAATGACACAAAGTATTCTAAAAGTATAGAGATTAATATCAGATAACAAAGCCTGAGGTGACTACATACAATAAGTATTAGACTGGTCATGGGCTCAGACCAACAACATAATACTGTGATTTGTTCAAGTTCCTCAAAATAGTGCATGGATTAAATTTTTGTTGTTAATTTTTTTCTTTTCCAGTTGTCAGCCTCAGCTGTACTTGCTTTAATAGTTCATCAGAGGTTGATATCTGACCCTGTTTTGCCTTCAAAGAAACCTTTTGACTCGCATCAGACACAGAGCAGTGTAGTAGGTCCATACGTAGCTCCAGGCAAATGATTCACCAAGGTAATTATGACAAATTAGCAAAGATAGAATCTCCAATGCCTCACATAGCATGACTGTGCTCTTTCATGCCTTGTTTTGCCACAGGGTGATAAGGGCAACATTGGAGCGGATTTCTCTCTCCTCACTTGCCTCCTGAGTAATGTGAGGCTGCCTGCTAAATTACCAGCTTTTCATGTCTCTTTTTAGCTTGGCTCCAGTCTGTAATACAGGCCTGAATTAAAGGTTCAAGGATCAAAACATGGATGAGGGATGTTACCCAGCAGTTGTCTTAGACTTCCTAAAGCTGTGTTAGATCATCATGTATCATTAGAAAGCATTCAGTGTACGTTGCTTTTGTATTTTAAACATTTGAATCTGAATCAATATAGCTTTGACTCCTGATCTGATTCAAAATCTCTTTGTGTCTAGTTTTGATCAGCTAGCCTGTCTTGGAGAGTCTCGCTCCCTTTCTGAGCTCACCCTGGATGGGAATCCTGTAGCCCTGGAGACATGGTACAAGCAGGCCGTCCTGCGCTGTGTGCTTCATCTGAGACAGCTGGACATGAAGCGCATCACAGTAAGGCTCAACTGTTTAACTGTGTCTGTGTGTGTTTACAAGAAAAGAAACAGGCCCCTGGCCAAGTTCTGCTCATTATAGCTGGGGCTGTAAATGTAGTTTACTGTCCCTTCAGATGATTTTTCTTTACCACTTCACATTTAGGACAATGAATCACATGACTGGAATCAGAAAGACTGACGATGTAGACTGTTTTATAATTTGTATTTGCAAAAGCCTGTGTTGCATCTCATATTTTGACCAGACATTCACGTTCAGCTGATGATCCAAACCTTTGTGTCACTGTCTGAGCTTATGTTCCTGGCGGCACTGGTGCTACATGTTGATTCTTGAGCGCCACTCTGTCCTGACAAAAACTTGATTGATGATCAACTCGATGTGTTCACAGTTTAAAGCAAACCCACACAGGCAGTCTCCCATTTACTGTCAATGGAGCATCTCCAGGCTCCTGTACATCTTGACAATGCTGTCCTCTTTGTTTTTTGACATCAGTGCCGCATTCATCATCTCAGCTGCGTAATACCAACAAAAATGCACCAGTGACTAATCCATACACTAAGCATTTACAAGACACGTAATGTATATCCAGTCTAACAAAACAATGATTATTCTCAAGTGCAGTATGAAGACAGTGTATTTGTATAACATGCCAGCAAAGTGCTACAGTGAAATATCAGCGTGTTCTTAGAGGCTGTCAAGCAGGGAGCACCCAGGTCTGAGCTTGTACTTCCAAGGAATCTGTAAGTACCACACACCTTGCCCTCAGAACATACTGCAGATACTTTGGGAAAAAAACCCAACTCAATTTCATGTTTTTACTTGAATTCTAAGGTCCATATGGTCTTTAACAGGTTTAACAAGTTTCATGATCTCCAGGGTCCATTAAACCCCTCCAACCACCTCTGCAGCTGTCAATCCTGAGAACAGAAACAGCATTTTTAGAGAAATCTTCTTTTGGGAAATGCCAAGTTTGGATTTGACAACTTAAGCCTTGGACTGGAGTTTGCATCGTCTCCAGCGGTTTCTCAATATCGCTGGAGGTGAACTTTGCAGTAGCCACTGAAGATCTAAATTTCTGATCTCTAATGATTTGGAAAAACTTGCCCCCAGTGAACTAAGCTGTCAGTGGAAGAGAGATCAAATTATCTGAGATAAAATCTATGCCTCACTTGCTGGCAGATTGGCCATTATTTATGAATGGAATGGGAATTAATACTGCAAGGATACACTACTACTGTCCTCCTTTGGGCTAAATTGATAAATGCTGCTTCTCTTTCTTGTGGGGATACACTCCACACATAACTGTTTGGATTAGTACTGAAACTAAAGCAAACGGAAGATCAAACAAGACATACAGTAGACTGGAGCTGTTCCTGATAAAATAATCATATTTCAATAGACTAATAAAACATAATCCCACTCTGAGTCAAATATGTACCTCAGATACATTTGATATGCAATAATGGTATGGATAACAGAGCCAGTAGGTACTACTGTGTAATTATTATCTGTGTAGAAATAAATTCAGCATTCAGGAAACAACTAAAATGTCAACAGAAATTAAACTGGAAATATTGTAGTGAAGCCTTAACAGTCAAATGATCAACTTCCACAGACTTCCACAGTGTGCAGGCTGCCCAACCAAAGTCATTGTTATTGCTGAAAAATAGCACCCTTTGCAGTCAATAAGCTATTGATCACTTTCACAGAGCAGCTGGTCATTTTCCCCATAAAAGTTTTTATTTTTTCACAAAATTAGGTAAAGTAGTGACACACACAGCTGGCATCGCAAACGGTCTCCGCCAGCATTCTGCCTCTATTGATCCGACCGAGGCATCGTTTTTCTGCTAGCACGTCACAGACAGCTAAATATCCCCCAAGCTCTCAACGGGCAGACTCAGATTGTGTTGGCAGCGGTGCATTCTGGGAGTTTTGGCTTTCCCCAACAGCTGGGCACAGTTGATCCGACACTGAAAATCAGACAGATAATCCTGTGATGCAGCCGGCCGGTGTGAGAGTCTCTCTCCCATCCTCCACATTGGTCCAGTTCTGGTGGAGAGAACAGTCTTCCTGGCGGCGTCTTTTGTGGTTCCCACTCTCTCTTGAATAATTCAGAACTCATGAATGGAGCGACACTCTGATTGCACAAGCTCTCTTTTACAGGACGAGGATCGGCGCATGGCTGGTGTACAGGCTCGAAAAGAGGAGGAGAAGAAGAGGGAGAGTCACAAGCAGACCATTCATAAGGTACCAGCCCGATGTGATTTGCTCCTGCTGTATTTGTCTGCCTGGATTTACGCTTTGATTATGTAACAAACACACTAACATCTCAGAGAGTAGTTTAACAAGTGTCCTCTGAAGCTACTGGTGCCTCATACATTGGGTGTTGTATGGTCAGTTATTCTTGATATGAACAAGATAATAAGTTGCAGAGGGTTAAAGTACTGGATGGAGCTGAATTCTGTAGCATTCTGAAGGTATCACATATTGTATTTCTACTGTACATATGCACAAGCTGAATGTTATACTTTATTTTGAAGCCAATGCTCTTAGCCAGCATCAGGCCATTGTTATTATGGTATGCGGGTTAAGGCAATATTATTATTAAAAAACACATTTTCAGAAAACAGAAATATTTCGTAGGGGTCGACTGATGTGGCTTCTTCATGGCTTACACCATAGAAATCAAAGAGACTGGAAACCGATTTTAGTTGTAGCACATTTTCGAATTAGTTAATTTTTTTCGTCAATCAGACAGAAAAAGCACCGATACTTATAATTGGAAAAATGCCCCTCATGTTTAGTCATGGTTATGATTTTTTGCTAGATTTCCTCAACTCTTCTCTCTCTCTTTATGCACCCTGTTACATATGTGCCTTGTGATTGCTGAGACTGTTTTAGTGGGCCATTAAATATATTTTCTGGATGCTGACATGGACTCAACTTAGGTCTAAGCTGTTTCTCAGTGATTGTGTTTGTGTGTGTGTTTAAAGGTACAGTATGTATTGATGTGCTCCTGCTGTGTCTTTGCTGAGGTGGTTACTCTTGCTGAAAGAGAGTCTCTGTGTGGAACACATTGTCTCGCAGTAACCTAACTCCTCTAATCCTCAGTGTTGAGAAAATGTTGTATTGAATGCCGCAGCCGAGAGTTCGTAAGGGCAAAGGAATCACTATGAATTGATACTGACTCACCCCTGCATCGAGGAGTGGCACATTCCATAAGTGAGCATATCGAAACTACAGCTTGGCCAGGAAAGAACAATTAAAGGGGAAGAAATCCTCTCTCTGTCAGGGTACGAGTGTCAGATTTACTGCTGGAAGAGCCAGCTGCAGTTAAATCAAAATGCCGCAGTAACAGAAGCAAATTGAATAGACCAACACATGCATATACAATTTCAAATCCAACTTTGATGAAGTGTGACTGCCAATAAGACCAATAAGCAGTCTTCATACTATCCTCAGCAGCAGCCTGTATCTCAGAGACAAAAGAGGCAGGAGATATAATTTTACTTGTGATAATATAGACAGAAAGGTTCCATTAGCTGAGCATATGGCTGCTGTGTTCTACTCAAGAGAATTGTCACTTGAAACCGTCTCCGTCCTCTGTGTGTGTGTGTGTTTGTGTGTGTGTGTTTGTTCTGTTCATCAAGGAGAAGCGGCGTCTGGCCATCCGTAATGCAGCGCAGCAGTGGGAGGGTGTCAGGGCCTGCCTGGAGCTGCCACCAACGAATGGTGCTAAGGAAGAAGTTAGTCCAGAGAACAGCCCTGCCCACAGCCCCGCCCAAACCAATGGCCTGGCACAGGAGCCTTCTCCAGATGAACCCAGGTACACAACACTTCAGCAGATTAAGTCACGTCACCTCTCTAGAACTAGCAGAGCCATTGGCTGATGAGATACCAGTGTTGTGTGACTCTTGATGTTGGTCCAAGGTGAATTGTGGTTTTAGTGTAACTTTGATTGATGTGGTTTAGATCATCGGGGCGATTATAGAAACACACAGTCCATTTCAGGCACTTATAGAGCTCAGCTAACTTAGACTCAGGTCTTTAAGGCTGTGCACAGCTGTTAGTTTTCTTGAAATTTGTCACGCAGGATGAATTGTTTGTTTTGCTGACATTGGTCCCAAAGGTCTCATGCATAGATAAGTCATTGTATTTAGTACGCACATCATGTAGGACGGCCTAGTGTTAGTGCTAACTGGTGAATGTTAGCATGCTAACATAGGAAAATAAGTTGGTGCACATGATAACAATGATTCCTGCTAAACACCAGCATTTGGTTTTAAGACACGCAAACTAGCCAGAGCATTTTTTCCGCCCTTTACATGAATGTGATTTGCTGCAACCAGACCGCTCTCCAGCGCTGACACTGTGCTGTGGAGATATGTCCGGCATTACAAGACTAGCATTTTACTAACAACAACAGTAAAACGAATGATAACTGCTGTTTTGTGCACGACTGCGTATATATACCACCTTGCAGAGCAGCTGTCATGGCTGTAGACTGTTAGTTTTGTTAGTAGATAGTTCATATTGGTCACTATCATCAAGATTAAGTGTCGTGAATTGCAACATTGAATTTGTACATTTTATTTTTTGGGCCACTGTTCATTTAGGTACTGGCTCACTTCTGCTCTCAACGATATGAGTGTTGTATGAAGTGTTACAGTGGAGTGACTCACATGGGATTTCATCCTGAGAGAATAACATTGTGGAAGATTCAATAGTATTTTTGTTATCTGACATTTTACAAATCTTTTGACAGTAACATACTACTGTATGGACTATTTCAACAGTCAACATGCTAACTCTATGATAGTCTCATTATTATATGATTATTTAGATTTAATTAGGCTGTAGTACATTTTGTAGCTTAGATGGGAAGCTGGCAACATTATCTCATTTGGTTTAGATTTCAGGATGTTTGATTCAATATAAAGAACTAATAAGTGTCCTCTCCTCTGCTCCACTCCATTGTATCAGTACCATTGTGCCAACTAATGCCCAGGAATAGGCATTGAGTGTCGATGGAAGAGGAGCAGTGATCAGATTAAATTGTAACCCTGCAGAGTTGAGAACTGCTAGAAGTCTTATCTGGGGAGCCGTGATAATTTTAAACCGTTTTCATGTTTTCTGAAGTCTGGATATTGATGCCAGCACTGTCTGAATGGAAACTCAGTTGGCAAATGGAGACAAATCACTAGGTAAAGGAAGGGAGTTCACGTTTGAATTGTGAAGGTCTTTCGATGTGTACAAGTGTAGGGAAGATTTGGGATGAGACAAGCACGTGCATTGTTTCCAGCATGATGATTGTAATAATTTTGTTTCTTTTATGATGCAGTTATTTCTAATCCTGTAATGCACGTTTGTAATTATAGGGCAGAGAGTCCGTGAAATCTCTTCTGATGCTTATGATTCAGCTGATTCCAACATTGGTCTGGAGTCTAAAAACCCTTTAAAGTGAGCCTGGCTTTACAGGCTTGCTTCACCTTCATCTGAGAGGGTTTTGAAATGGACAGTTTGCTTTGATGCTGAGTTTTCATGGTTTTGTTTTGTTGTATTTTTTCTTTATCTTATCAGACGAGTAAGCCCAGGTTCAGGACCAGAGCGACCATCAGGGGGAACGGAGATCAGACTTCGCACCAACAGCCGTCCAAACAGCCCACGAGATCCCAAGTAAGACCAAATGCTAAATTGAATGCTAAAAAATACACTTTTGACCAGTAGACAAGTAAAGTTTTCTGTCTTGACAGGGAACATTATGAGACACAAACTGAGTGCAGATTTTATGATTTCTTCTTTGAGTTCTGTTGGATTATTTCCTCTACTGGGATCTCGCCATGTAGTTCTGGTTTTATTTGCCAAGGATTTTAGTTATCTCTCATTGTGACACTGCTGTTGCTTTGGTGGGGTGGAATTTTTGCTTCAGACAATGTTACAAGTGGTAACATTGAAAACAAGTACACAGACAGACACTCTTTGATACATACATACACATATATTGACCAATATAAATCCTAATTTTGTCATTCAGGAGAGTTGTTCATTGAGACTAGAGTGCTGAAAAACTTAAAATTACAGTCAAAATAGTGCACGTACTGTAGAGAGATCATCCTAGTTACAGATGTGATCCCTGCAACAGCTGCAGCATCAAACCCATCTTGAAATATCCCTCAGCAGTGAAGTGACCCTTTACTGACTCCAGGAGCGTGGGACTTGGCTGCTGCTTCTCTGTCAGTCCATGCATATCTTAGACATGCATGGACTTTCTTCTTCCACTGTTTATAACATGATGTTGGAAGCGCTCTAAATCAACAGTCTGTGCTCAGTCTAACGTGAGCGTAGGGTTCTGATACGCTCTCCTACGCAGATTGGGATCCAGGTCTGGATGAGTTATGAGGGGGAGGCTGAGATGAAAGAGGGGCTGTGTCGAGGACTATTATTACATGTTTTTAAAGACGGCTTTTCCTTCCTGCGCCAGGATATGAAAATGAGCCCTGAAGCACAATCCCTCAATGGAAATGGCTCTTCTTTACAAGATCTATTATGACTTCAAACATGCGGCTTAACAGGTTATGGTGACGTACAGGACTCACGCAATTCAAATCGACCACACTCTTACGAGTTCCAACAGTGTGAGTGGGTATATTGAAGGGTTATGATAACGCCTACATACAGTAGTGTAGACCAGATGACCTCAGATAGCTCCTGAAGTGCTAGATTCTGTAGAAAATATCACCATTCTCCCCAGTGTAGAGTTTGAAGTGGCAGATGAGGGATGATTGTCTGTTTTTTTTAGGCCTGTGAATCAACACTCTTTCTTCACTTGTGTACGACATCACGTATCAGTTTTCTGGGGTGTGAATTCCCAGGAAAGGGAGGAGAAAGTTCATTCCTTTGCACCTTGAAGAGACAGCATATGGCTTGTTACGAGTCATCCTCAATCCTGTTACTCCAGAATCTCAACAGATTCTTGGTTTTCTAATTTAGGTCAGAGGTTGGACCTGGCACATCCACACATCTGGATCTGCTCAGTGGCAGCCTGGGGTAACCTACATGTGTCTTCCTGAGCAACAAACTGATGACTGCCCTCTATTTCTTTAACTCCAAATCTGCTGCTAAGAACCATCACCTCAATGTGAGTGTACAGCTCGACTTTAATTTGAGTACATTTAAGTCAAAGCAATGTACAGTCTATGATTATCTCAATTTTCTTTAAATCTGTGAACCGGCGTTAAGTTCAATTCAACTTGTAAAAGACTTAAGTCATCTTGATAAATACTGGACAAACTGTGTACTGGCCATTGTGCTTGACACAGTTATTCTTATGATCAGGTCTGTTTTCATTCAATCCTAATGCTCATCCAGGATTTCTAAAAATAACACATTTGTCTCTGCAATTGCGAAATGATGGCTTTGTTGGAATGATGAATGATGAAAAAAAACTACGTCTTTGAAAATGGCCAGAGTTCAGAGACTGGGATGAAGACAGATTCTAATAATTTATATCCGCACTTTTCAAATCGACATTTATGATCAACAAGATGTTTTGTTTGTCACTAAGCATTAAAATACAGTTAAATCCAAACATACAACCAAACTACCTCACAGTGTGATGAGAAACTGAGAAAAAGACAAACATGATGTCATCTCTGGACGGCATTAGCAGTATGATGACAAACTGAAGTGAATGTTGACAGCACACTTAGTGTGATTGCGTCAGTTTGTTCCTACAGTAACTTACGGCACAATAGTCTGTGTCAGTGCCAACGTGTGACTGTGATGCACGCTCAAATTTAATCCTGTGCAAATGTAAGATTTATTTGACCTCCCCTGAGAGATGTTGAGTAGGGGTGCATGGCAGTGGAAGAGTTATTACCCAGAAACTCGATCGTGGGGAGATGGCACGGCTTTTGTACTGCTCCTACATACATTTATTAAAGAGCTGTGCTGAGATCCTGAACATGTGGCTTTACAGGCACATAAAACAATGACTCGTCTTTGTTATTCGAGTGGCTCCTCCAGTGAAACCTGAAAAAGAAAAAAAAACACTGCATACAGTATATGTGCACTTTACAGCAGTGTGCAGCACTCAGCACCCAATAAGCCCGTCAGCTGCACTGCACCAGCAACTGCCACTCGAACCGTTTGTTTTGACTTTTTAACGGAGTGAAATGACGAAATGCTCAGAGAGTAGTGTTTCAGACACATCACTACCACACAGTATTCAGGCAATTGGAGACATGTGTATGCCACAAGCCATGTCTTTGGGGGGATTAAGTTGTGAAGAGATGACAGATGTCCTTTTTTAAACTCCTCGAGGATTAAGTGAGATAGCTCTAATTGAATTAGATTCAGAGTCTAATAGGCCGGAGCAGGATCCATGTAATTCTGACAGACTCTTCATTCGGTCTTCCTCGCCTTGTTCATTTCCTCTCTCAGTGTTAGTTGCTGGGTTCATGTCAGAGGGGGATTCAGGACCACCTGGCAGCCTTTCAGCTGTGATTATGGGGGAACAATAAGTGACACAGTGCAGAGTGGGTTGATGGCACACTTCCAGGCGCACCAATGGTACACTCATTCTTTACGCGACTTGTCTACATGTTACGCTGCAACGCTCTCCAACTCCTCCTGTTTTTTTTACTGCCTTTGGCAACGCTGCATCTCAGAGGTGTGGCATATTGGTAAGATTAAAATGCCTTACAGTGTCTGGCACCTCCCGGTCTGTTGCTGGCCATGTCCCATGTTTCTGTCCACGTGTGTGATTGCAACAGGACATGCTTGAAGTTTTACAGTTGCTCTCAGTCACGGCGCTTTCCACTTGAACGCACATTTCATTATCCAGAAGAGTATCCCCATCATTTAATGTTTACATGCTCACCTGCTTTTATAGCTGCATAACTGCCGGAATCCAGGATTTTGTGGACTGTTCACATCTGTCAACTCCCTTGATAATTCCTGAAGTTGGTAGTGTGACAGTACCCAGGGTCCTCATTAAATACGCTTCCTCTCATCTTATAATTTTGGATTAGTTAAAGATTTTAGCTATTGCAAAAACTGTTGGAGAAGCTAACGTCAATGTCAGGCTGCTGGAAAAGGTAGCACTGCAATTGTTGGAGAGCTAACAGAAGCTAACACAGACTTTAGCCTGCTAGCTCTACATTTTCTGGACCATCTGTTGATATGTATGTCCTCTCCTCCACTTACACAGCTTTATTGGCTTTAATACTTCAAAGCCATTGTAGGAGCCATATAAATTTTGCTTTATGCAATTTCGCCCCATGCCACAAGGGGGCTGTAGCTACTTGCTGTGTGGCTCAGTTGACCCTGGTTTTTTGCAGAGTTAGACCATTTAACCTGGGGGAACCTAATCACAGGTGTTGCTGATTGGGAAGCAAACAGTTTTTCGACTGTGCCCAGGTACCCTATATGTTTATGTGTCTATGTACCTTTACTTGGTAAGCAATCCGGTTTGTTATTTTGGTTACATGTATTATGAGTTAACGTTATTGACGCTGTAATATTGAATGGAAAATAAACCGGCGAGATAATCGTATCACTGAGATTTCCGTTTGTTATGTTCGAGCGCGCTGGGCGCACGTCTAAAACTAAAACAGCTATCAGCAACCAGTACTAGACTTCGTTTAGGACTTAGTCAGTACAGCCATTCTTAGTTGGCATAGAGGGTCACCTTAGGTATCATATAAGTCTAATGTGTCTGCAAACAAATATAATGATTAGATGGGACATACCCTGTCTTTATTAAGAGCAGTTTAGGCTGCATTACACAATTAATCCGGTTGATGTGTTTACTTGCAAGTGTAATTTGTGGCTTTATTTGTAAGGCTGTAGCTTTCCCAAAGGGTATTTGACTTAACTAATTAAAACTGACTAAACTCCAGGGCAAACTACAGCCAGAAATAAGACTTTTAGTTTGTATACTATACTCAAGCAAGCAGACAACACACACACACACACACACACACACACACACACACACACACACACACACACACACACACACACACACACACACACAGCCATGCTCTAAACTGATCTTGCACTTTGCCGTCTCCTGAGGCACCTGACCGTTCACCTTTCCTTTAGACTGGAATTAATCAGTTGAAGTGACTTGAGGCCAGAGTGTCACCCACCCAGAACCTAATGTCAGTGTCGGGTCACGTTCCTCCCCCAGCAGCTTACACATATATGAGTGTTAGTGTTCCACTATGAGTTAATGTTGAGTGACCATATCATATGCAGCCCTAATTAACAGAATATTACTGTGATGCATCAACCAACATCAGTATTATTTGGATTAACTTTCCTAAACTGTATGTTATAAACCACAAGCTTTATTTTGAGGTATCGTATTTTACCTTCTAAGGCATTGTGTACATGACTTCACTGGCTTTTTAAACTCATACATTCTAAAACAAACAACTTTATTTGGATCTAGAAGAAAGATAGAGATGGCAATTTGCTAACTGCTGGTATAAACTGTTATAAAATGTGTGAAAAGTTTAAGGTTTTATTTAGAAGTTGAAGCTTAATTTAATTGCTGGCTTTAATTTCTCTGAAGTCGCATCTGAAGGAGTATGAAGAGTCATAATGGTCGGATAAGAATTAAGCTTTAGAAATATATACAATAACCTGGGAGCTAAATTGTGTGGCTTGAGAACTAGCTAGGCGCTAGACTGCATTGCTGGCTTGAATTTGTCTGGAGAAGTAACTCAACGAGTGTGGAAGAGCCAGTTACTGTGAATGGGACTGATATGTTGTATGGGAAAATGGAAAAGACTAAGCAGTGCAAAATAAACTGGAACAAACTTTCTCAATCACTCCTATCTTCACCCGCTTTTCTTCCTTTCCTTGGATCACCTTGTTTATTTGAACATTGCTCCAATCCACTGTAGCATACATCTAATTTTGAAGTTGGCCTTTAATAATCCAGTTTAATTGTTTATCTAATTGTCCAAATCTTTGATCCCCTGTTTGGTTACTCTCAGTTAGGAAAAGAAACTGCTCCTTCTCTTCTGTGCAGAGAGGAGTCACCTCTGGGGAATCAGTCTTACTCATCCTGCAACAAAGGTGGTCTTTTCAAGGGAGCTTTAGTTACACCGCAGCTCATTTTGTCTCTCTATGTATGTACCTCTCTGTCTACACTATGTCTACTGTCCTTTCACATCTCCTTTTTCTGACCCTGATTCTTACTCTTTCTGTCTCTCTCTCCACCTCTCAAACAGACGCGTTCTAACGATCGGTCCCAACAAGAATCTTGGATTTTAGTTCTGTAATCAAAGGATTAGTCTTCTAACCACTGTGGCTTTCTGTAGCAGCGAGATTGGGAGGGTGTGAAATATGAATAGGGGCGATTAGTCTGTTGGCGGGCTGAAGCCAAAATGATCAGTGTTGAGTAGCGTGCAGCCAGTAGCCATCTGATGCCCTGCTATGCTGAGAAGTCCCCCGAGTGTCAGCAGACCCAGAGGGCTGAGCACATGGGCTCCGGCAGGGAGATTATGTCTCCTTGAGACTTGCCCAGATTCTCCACTCTCACGGCTCTCTTATCAGAGCAGGGCACTTCAACTGTGGTATAGCAGCATAGAAAGCAATTAGGCAAGACAAACGGGACATTGACTAGACCACTGCGTGTTCTGTTGCATTGTAGCAAGGCCCGTGTTTAAGCAAAGCAAAGGACTTTTGGCCCTAAGATATTCAAGTTTCACATGGCAACAAATTCTGTCCATTCAGCATATCAAGACTGATTTACAGAGATTGTTTTTCTGTGTGTGAATGCTTTGCAGGCTTGTGGAGGCAGGGAGCGGCAGTGTTCAGAGCTTGTCCCTCTCTGACAGTCACCTGGCGGAGCTGGATGGAGACACCCTGCGTTTGTTCGGACTCGGAGCCCTGGAGGCCCTGGAGAGGGGCTGGGGAGTTCAGACTGCTGGTGCTGTCACTGTAATAACCTTCCGCTACATCAACTTTGACGCCATTGTACCAACACTGCCGCGAATAAGGGTCAAGTTCCCCAATCTATCGGTGAGGGAACTAGCCATGTGCCATAATGAGATATGGGATCATGTTGACATAAATTCCTCAAGAGGAAAAAAGAAGAATGTACATTTTTTATTTTCCTTCAGATGTGGCTGTATTAAATGCTGAA
Organism: Diplodus sargus; assembly: GCA_903131615.1. NCBI lineage: Eukaryota > Metazoa > Chordata > Actinopteri > Spariformes > Sparidae > Diplodus > Diplodus sargus. Next base: position 269,691 of record CAEMYA010002120.1, read on the forward strand.
TGTCATATAACACCAAACTGCTATATCATCACATAAAAAGTGTTGATTTAGAAGCTGTTGGCTGGTGGACACCTGCGCTCTCTCATTGACAAATAGCCCCTGTTTGTCACCGACTTTATCCATCGACCCGTTTCCTCTCTCCCCTGAACCGACCTGTTCCTTTTTCTGCAGCACATGATCTTCTTGGAAACCAACATCAACCGTCTGCCCCAGCTGGCGGCGCTGGCTCAGGTGAGGCGTCTGGACCAGCTGACCATCCACCCAGAGGGCAATCCAGTGGTCAGTCTGGCGCTGTGGCGCTCCTTCGTCATCTACCGCCTCCACCACTTCAACCTGCAGAGGATCAACGGCCAGGAGGTGAGGACGCTTTTTCTTGCATTCCTCAAAGGTGACTTGAGGTTAGCTTAGCATAGCACAAACACTAAAAACAGGGGTGAAAAGCTAGTCTAGCTCTGCCCAGCACTTCTAAGGATGACTAATTAACAGGTTAAATCTTGTTTGTGGATTCCGTTCAAAATGTCTTCTCATCAAACTCCCTATGAATGCATAAAAAGCAGAAACCTGTGCTTTACTGTTACCAGCTGTGAATTATCGTCTCATTTTGATACATTTTTGTTTATTCTCAACATTTCCTCTCGTTTCAAATAATTTCATGTCACATGTCATAGACACATATGAAGTAGCCAACCATTCAAGCACCTTTTGCTGTATGTGTCAGTCCTGATTTGCCTGATTTGCGTGTCAACCTCAGGTGACCATGAATGATGTGATCGCTGCTGAGCGGGTGTTCGGGACTCTGGGTCACATAGCAGCCACCGAAACTCCACGCTGCCGCCTCCTCCTTTTGCTCGAGGAGTCCAGGTGAGAACTTGATCTCAGGCGCTTCACCACAACATAGCATTAAGTACATTTTAATGACAGGTGTGTGCTGGACTGTTAATGTTGTTCATTTAGATATGTCAAGAATGCGTTGGGTCTTAAATGCGTATATGTGTGAGTTACAGCTTACAGCTTGTAGCGGTGTAGGCTACTGTGCATGCATGTGCATGCCTGTGTGTAGAGTTTAGTGTGTATACATTTGTGTGTGTGAGTGTGTGTTCGCATTTGTGTGAGACAGCGAGACAGAGCCTGGCACCGAGGAGCCAGAGGAATTAGACTATGTGTCTCAGGGTAAGGGTGGGTACTTGGCACTTGGACACAAACATTCCTCTCTCTCCCCAGCCAAAAGTTCTTGAGGTCTGTCACTCTTGGTTAATGAAAAACATCCTCGCAAGCAAAATTCTGCTCAATATGTCACGCACAAGAATATTTTTTTATGTGTCCTCATGTAACTAATCCTCTAAGGGTCGGAAATCGCCAGGTCAGATCATCTGAATGACTCCGTGTTCCATGTCGACCCGAGAGAAACTTCCATTGTGATTGACGTAATTAGGGAAAATAAAAGAGTCACTCAGTCAGAAATGGACCAAAGTTGACAGTAGTGTAGTTCTGGTGGTGTAGAATTATGAAAAAAATTCACACACACTGTTGAGCAGTATGGCAGATTGTGAGCGTAAAGAATTAGTGCTGCATCAGTGTCCTCAGTTGCCCTTTCAGAATGATGTTGGAGATGAACTAGTTAACTTTAGGACAACTGACTCTTGGCTGCAACTCACCCTGAATCACACACTGTTACAGATAGATATGATGACACAACAGCCCAAGGGCGAAGATTATTTTTGGATCAGTATTGAAATCTTAATCACTGTTATCTGCATGCACGATCTTTACTCCTGAAGTAAATCCTCTGAATGCTGTTGGATTTGACTTCTTATCTGTCAAAACCTTCCTGCTGAAGATTGTATTTTCATTTAAAATGTATTTTATGGAGAAAGATTCTGGGGAAAAGAGGAAATTGGAAACCATTGTGATGTCGGAAGACACATACATTAATAGTTTATATCTTCTATGTTATGACCATTAGGGTTGTTCAGGGATTCAGGTTCTCCTCAACACATTTCATCACTGAGGGGAAGACATCAAGTGGGAACTGTTTACATGTGTAACCGAATACTCCTGCTTTCAATGCTTAAGGCTCTTGTTGCGCCTTGTATATTACAAAATGAAACAATATTGCACAAGACCTTCAAACAGATTTCATCGGCTCTGTGTCTCTAAAGCTCAGTCAGCAACTAAAGTATGCACTATCTGATATCATCCTGTTGGAGTTGTGCCTGGAACATCATATTTAAAGTTGCTCCAGGGCCTTAAACTGACCGATCACTTTTTGTAAAGTTGTAGCTTTGCAGCTCTGGAAAAATACACACAGAGGAGAAGTTATTCCTTGTAGGTCGCATTAAACGTTCTGTAAGGGGCTATTTAGACCCAAACCATGTTTTCCTGAAGCTAACAAAGTTTTTTTTCTCTTTTTGCCTGAACCTAACCTAAAGAAACGTAAATGAATAAGGGAACTTAGTTTTAAAATAATAAGTGAACAGTAAATTCAGGCGGCTGTGGCTCCAGGGTACAAAGCACAAATTCCAGGGTCGATCCAGCGAAGGTCTCTGGTTAGATTCCCCTGGTTTGCACGTCAAAGTGTCCTTGGACAAGATACCGAACCCCAAACTGCTCCTGATGTTCAGGTCGGCACTTTGCATGGCAGCCACCGCCATTCTAGTATGAATTTGTGTATGAAATCTAACAATTAACGCCTGGATACAACATTGGAGAAAGCGCCCCCATCCATCCTCAGGAAAGCTGCTCAGTGAAGCGATAAAAAAGCTTGTGTGCAGTCGAGACCTCTGATTTAGTGTCCAAAGTTCCCATCACACTTTGGGTGTTCTGTGCACAAGAACCATCTGGGTGGGTTTTTTTGACCTGATCGTATCTGCTGTGCTCTCGAGGGACGGTTACACTTTATTACACTTCATTTGATGGATGCACAACTTGATATTTCTGATACTGACAGTGAAATCTACCTTCCTTCAGCTTGTCTTACCTCGTTACTCAGCATGATACGAGACTCACACACTAAAGCATTTGGCACACACACACACACACACACACACACACACACACACACACACACACACACACACACACACACACATGCGTACACACATATGCACACAGACTTTACGAACTGTCATATCCCATATGGAATGTTTGCCTCTGGTCTGTGGAACATGTCGGTGCAGCAGTGTATCACATGAGTTTTCATACTGACAGAGAGAAACATTTGATGTAGTTTCACTTTTAAAGACTTCTGCTGCTTTTTTTAAGTATCCACATGATGCTGTTGAGTGATTAGAGCGAAATTAAAACACTCAGTTTCTTCACAGTGCGAAGGTGAGAGTGTGTTATTAGATGGACAAAAACACAAACTTGTGCTACCTTGGTGTCACTCGCTTTCTGCCAGTGTTCCCCCCTCAGGTGTCTGTGCGTCTCTGCACTCAGAGTCTAACTACCTCTTGTCTCTCTTCACCTTGAAGAAAGCGCCAGCTGCAGTTCCTGTTGGACGGGCGTGGCCGGAGAGCAGGGCTGAGTCCGGAGGAGCTGCGAGACAATGGGAAGCTACTGGGAGAAGGCCTGAGCAGAGCGCTGTTCAACTACCCGAGTAGAGACTGCAGTGCAGACAGCCCTGAGGTCAGTTTGGGGTTTCTGTTACAGTTTATTGTTTTAAACAGTTGCCAAGTGGCTTCAGACACTGAATCACCTCTTGAAAGTGACTTAAAAGCTAGTGTGAGTCCAACTTTAACCCACATTTGTCAACCAGAAGCCAACCTGGCCTCGCTGATTCGTCAAATGACACACCTGTTCCCAACTATACATCAGTCTTTACTCCTCTCAGTTTAAAGTTGTTATCTGTAACATTTTGACATTAAAATGTCTAAAAACAACTTTTTAATATTTATTTTGGATCTTTTTTTGAGTTGTGTACTTATCTTATCCCACATATTTTAAACAGTGTTCACACTCAGCGAAATCAGACATCTGTTGAAGGTAACAGTGCGTTTCATTTGGTCTCCTGTGACTTTAACTCCAGGACAAATACATAATGTCAGATAGATTTTCATTGGCCGTAGTGGTTGTTTAACAATAAAGACAGTGACTCACATGATCCCCCGCTACTGATCTGTTTGTGCAGATCATACACGTCTTTCCTTCCTCCTGTTCAGATCACCTCTCTCACTTTGATAATCTTCTTCCACCAGATGTACATTCTTTTTCTGGTACTGAAATACATCAAGGTACAAATTAAATTCAATCCAATAAATAGATTATTTCATCTTTGACAGCCAACGACTTATGATTTCCCTGTACTAGCAAGTATTGTCTATGTAGCGGCATCCTGATACAGCTTCTGTGGCGTACAGATAAGGGTTGAACCATTACATCACATTTCACAAGCACTTAAGGCCTGAAAGCTCTGACAAGATGAACATGAAGCCAGGAAATTAAATCATTATCCTTATTTACTTTATATGACTTAAATTATTTCACATTGGAGAGGATTTCCTAAAAACTATCATCATCTTGAAAGCGTATTTTATCTGCTGCATTTCAGATATCACGTATTTGTTCATGGTTAATTATGATACATCTAATGATTGTGCTCCTGGTTCAGAACCTCATTGGTTCAAATTACTGTCAATTATAGCACCAAGCTTTACTTTTTCCTTCTTCGTACGTTTCCTGCTACCTCACCTCAATGTACTTCTGACAAATATTCTCTTGTTTCTCTCACAGGAGGGCACTGTGGAGTCATCGGAGCGCGCCGCCATGATAGAGCAGTACCTCCAGGAGCTGGTCCAGAGGGCGTCGGACACCAATCTGAAGGGCGAGGCTCTGCACAAGCTCTGGCCCTCCATGTTTGCGGAGATGGTGAGGGACTGTGTGTTGGAGATGAGGGACCGAGCAGCCTTCCGCCAAGCCAGCCTTGCAAAGCTCACTGAGACTAAGTGAAGAGGACCAAAGGTTCACTCTCGGAGACACACACAAACACAAACACACGTGGACACAGCTTGCCCGGGCGCCTCCAGGGTTCCACCTCAAACTCCTTTAACCCCAATCCTAACACATCATCACTTAGTGACCTATCACTGACTACCAGTTATTAAAGTCTTTGGAAGCTGAAGCGTGTATTTCCCCAGTGTGTGGGAAGCTCTTTCTTAAGCTGGGATGTAGATTGTTTTAAAGATGATCGTGACAAAAGCATCTTGATTGAATGTAGATTTTCACTGACAAACACACAGATTGATTCTTCAGTGCTCGGAGCTGTAACATACTTGAAGGAAGTTAAGGGGACTTATTGACTCAGTGCATTGTGGTCCCTACGGAGCGTCCTGTGCACTTTAAAAGCCTTCTGAATGAACCTTCCTCACCATTACTGTCATCAGCTGAAAGTGTCCGCTGTCTCTTTTGTCGAGACTCGAATGATTTTTCTGTGTCTTAAATCTTGTTTCATGCATCCCTCACTTTCTCCTGCCTGACATGAAAAGAAGGGCACAAAGGACTTTTCTTTGTTTACCACTGATTTTCTGTATTGTACTTAGTATTAAAATATTCTGTACTAACACTCAGTTTGTCTACATGGTTTGCATGATTGTTTTTGATCTGTCAACAGGAGTGAAGAAGTCATATCATATCAAGTGATTTGTTGGGTTCACATGTTTGCCTGTTCGTTTAAGTTCCAGCTTTAAGGTTCGTTAGTGCTCTCCGAGTCAGTTTACACCTCATAAACCATCAGGCCCCCATCAGACAGAGTCCAGAACCCATGAAGGGTCCTCAGGCTGGTGTGAACTCCGGCTGGAATGTCCCAGAAGGCGGAGAGGCTTCACCAGTTTCTCACCAACTGTTCCTGCTCCCCCTCACTTTAACCATCCTACAATGAATTTTCAACCCCAGCATGTAGGTGGAGATGTGTCAAACACCTACACACACACACACACACACACACACACACACACACACACACACACACACACACCAAACAGTTGACAGGTGCTGCTGTCCAATGTCATCCACTCAACTGACGATCATTGCCTTGTTCACAGGTATTTGGCTTTACGAAGACAAGAACAGCTTGTACTTTCAGTTAGTTCAGTTAGAATCCATACTAGAGTTTTTAGATGGTCGTGTAAAAACGCTTCTTTAGTTTAGCACTCTCATTAACTTGTCCAGACACACTTTCTCATTTTTTGATAAGTGGTGTGAGTGGTTAACCCTACAAGACCTAAACAGCAGCTAAAACTCTCAAGTAAAGTGGAGTTTTTCAGCTTTTCGGGTCAAGGAAACTCTCACTACCCTAGTTTCTTCCTCTGGGCCAGCAGGCGGTGATTGTAGCCAAGCTTGAAAAATGTCAGTTTTGCTTTAATGCCCTCTGTTTTGTATTAATAACTTGTCTATTTACTCTCCTTTTGGACTTATCTACGTGGTCAGTAAATGAAATATAGGATTACACCTGTTTTCACTGAAAAACAAATTGGATAATAATCTAATAAATTGCTATAACATCTCAGACAAAGCGAATGTAAAAATTGGGACTTTAAGTGAGCCAAACTTAAACTTCAGGTTGTCGCTAACTGCTGCAAACTACTTGTCTTCCAGTCAATCCAATGAATCTGCATTAGAAGTCAGAACCAAAAACCTTTTCCTGTTGTGTTTGAAGTATGACTGCATGATGCTTTTGCCTCTCAGCCACCTGTCCCCGCAGGATCCCATACCAACAGGTTGTTTGACGAGAAACGACTCCGCGCGAACATCTGCTATCAAAAACTCCTGCAAGTTTATTTTGAGCAGCTCTGATAAACAACATTACTTTGTGCTGACACATTCAGTCATTTTATGGGACTGCTGCTGTCATTGTTGTGAGAGAAAGTCGAGTCCCGCAGGACTGACAGCAGCTCCGTGACAGACAGAGACAACAATGTCTCGCAGCTGGAAAGCGACTGAGAAGACGAGATAGTGCCGTTATTCCTGAGGCCCACACACTTTATAGGTCACAGCACATTAACAAGGTCCATATGTTTGTGTGAGTAATAACCCACTTCAATCTGTTGCTCTAATTAAAAATAGTATTTTATTCTTGACAGAGACTCATGTTGGCATTCGTCTTGGGCTTTTATATTTGGAAGAGAGTGAAGGCAGTGCATGAGAACCACTGCAGTCTGTATTTAAGTGATATCTGTGCTGCAAGAGTTGGCTTTTAAGAATTACAGTGGTGATGTCAGGTGTCTCCATCCATTTATCCGCCCGGTTTCTTTGTCCACAGTGATGGTTTGATGCTGTCTTTTACCTGTTGGAGTTTTTTTGGTTTCTGAGATATTGCTGGCTGTAAGTAGCTCCTCCCTTTCTGTCATCTGTTGCATCAAAGTGTAATTTAAAGTGTGTTTATACTGTGAGAGTACTGCTGCTATATGTGTGGGAAAAAAAGGAGTAGATTAAGTTATTACAACTGAAGTTCAAGTTCAACTCGATCACACCACTCTTTCTCCGCTAATTTGCCACCTGTGTCTTTCCAATGCAGTCACCTGTGCAGACATGTGAAGGTGAACATTTCTCTCCTGTTCATCTCAAGTTATTAAAACTCTCTCCACAGACCCTCTTCTTCTCCTCTGTCCTCTCTCAAAGGATCACTCGGCAGCTCAGCGTTTGACTCTCCAGAATTGGACCGGGGCCATTCGAGCGCAGGAGCCACGGGGAGATAATGAAGCTGCGTGTTCATCGAGACTCTGAGTCTCAACCTTCATGGTTCCGAGAAGTTTCAGACACTCTACAACCTTATTCGACCCCTTCTCTTCCATCTAGATCCCGACCCCCCTTTTCCTTCATCCACCTACTGCGATCCTTTCCCTATCCTATCAAGTCTTCTACTAATTTAAATAAAACTACCTTTGTGCTAAACGATGTGGTCTTTGGTAGTGAAAAAGCATTTTGTGGCTCCAGAGGAAGCTGCATGAAATCTGATGCATCGCCTCAGGTGATGTCACTCAGGGGGCAACGGAGGCAGACAGGTTTTGAGAAGCAGCCCACTAATCAATCATCACACTCCCATAACACTGTTGGACTCATTGTGGACAGTTTTAAAAAAACAAATAATCAAAATCAATTCGACGAACCAAAGATATTCCACTCACACTTCCAGGCAACTTACAAGCAGCTTCTTCTGGAGCCACAAAATTCTTTATGTATTACCTTCTTCACATATGAAGCAGCACTCCCCAACACCTGTAAACACTCTTTAATGTGGACATTTGGTGGAGTTACCCTTTAGTTAACTCTCAGTCGACACTAGTTTCTAAAATTAAGTGATTTTCATGTAGATACTGCGCATTTAAGTCCTAGTATTATTATTTTTATTTATTTTTCTACTCATAATGTTTATTTTCTACACAACTGTGAGTCAATTGTTGCCGACCAGACTCCACTTGCCAAATAAACATATAACTTTAAATTAACATTTGCAGAGGCTTAATTGCTGACTGTATTTGTGTTTTTTTTATTTTGCGGTGGGTTTTTTAATTAATCAGAGTTATCACTGTCATTAAAATGTGTTTTTTTTCATCTTTGTTGGCCTCAGCATCTGTCCAGAAGAACTTGAAGGATGCACATAACAACACAAATGTTCATATAAAGTGTCGGGCCGTCTTCCTCTCAGTAGCCTCGTGTATCTTTCCTGCATTTCCTAGAGTACTTTTTGAGATCACGCCTGAACTTGTTTCCTCCAGCTGTAAGTTTTATAGTTTTGCCTGTTGAACTGTTGTCATAGTAATTCCGTCCTCATAGAGGAGGTTACAGTAATACTAAACAGAGTGGGTGAAGCCACAGCAGCATCATTGCAGTAATATGGACTCAACAAAAGACTACATTCAGGCAATGTTATCTCCACAATTTGTGTTTTGGGTGAATGACAAGCAATAAACCTAAGTGCTGGTTAGCAGGCTGCAGTGTTGATGTGCCCGGGAGACGCTCCGATACACTTGTACAGTCTGGAGACGAGGCTGCCAATTCGTTCCACCTCACAGGACCGACTATTAGATTCTCCTGGAATGAACCGAGCGCATTGTTTATTGTGAGCCCCGCACTGCAGAAAATAACCGCCTGAAGCCGTCGTCTCACTTTGTTTGGAGGTGTTTTATCTGGTGACACAGATGAGCAACAAACAAAACATTTTAAATGTGAACTTGGATCAACATTTTTCTGGATTGTGCAAAATGTCTTCTGCTCAAGCGTTGATAAATATATCTTTTTTTCCAGTGCACGTCAGCAGTGACTCCAGAGAGGCTTCAGTGTGTCCTCTGGCTCATTAACAGCGCTTTAATTAGAGGCTTGTTTTGCACCCTGACAGGTTTTGGAAACATCGTGGGGTTAAAGGCAAATTCCTGAGCAGCGTTGATATCTGTGCACCAGTGAGGATGTCAGTGGGGTCAACATCAGGACCATCTTCACTCCCCTGCTGATAGAGAGGATGAGTGGTGGGACTTGTTGGTGCAGCGTGTCAGTATTTGTATATTTGTAGACGCATTGTAATATTATAGCTTTCAGATGTAAATGTTTGTCTGCGCGCTGAAGTCACTGCCAGGCCAGCGTGTTTGCAGACAATGGCTGTAATGAGCTGCGTACTGTGTGTCACATAGTGCGGTGTAAACCACTGGACCATGAATAGCTCTGTTTTGTTCTGTCGACTGCATTTTTTTTTAGTTTATGAATAAATGAGCAAGTGAATGTCAGTGATTTTTTGTCCCGGAGACATTTTTAACTCCACTCCACTGCTGCCGGCTGTGTAAGTGAGTGCAGAAGCATCAGGCCGTCGCTTCTAAATAAAGAGGCTTCTGTTTTAACTGTTTTCTATTAGATAAAAAGTATTTTAGCTGATCTGATTTATGTTTTTGTTTTCGAACAGCAAGTCGTGGCTGAGTTTGGCTGACGTGCTTCCTCTTAATGAATGATTGATCGTGGTGATTCCCTGCAGTCGTCTGTGGATCTCTGTGAACGTCTCCACATCTCGCTGGTAGTTTTCATATCAGTGAGAAAGCTGAACGCAGGGAAAAGGTTGATGTCTCTCCACCGGCATGTTTCAAGGATTTTTGTTTTTACCGTCAGTGTCATTAAAGCAAAGTATTGATCAGAAACTCACAGAAGCATCAACTAAAAGTGTCTTTTTTCTTCTGCATGACCAGATACAACAGGAGTAAGAGGGAATATATTTATTTATTTTTTATGTATTTATATATTTTAATACACTATAGAGTTTATTTTCTGATTTTACTTATAAAGAGTGTTTGAGAGTGTGACTCATCAGCAGCAGGGTGGGGACGGTTGGGACAGTATTCAAATAATATAACTTGATTACTTTCCTTAACTTTTCGAATACCTCAATACCAAACAACTAAAGATCAATAAAATACCAACAAGATGACTTTTATTCAGAGTGAGTATCCTGTCAGAATACATATTTGTGGTGGTTACAGATCAGTGTATCTCTTCTTTATTTTGAATTTGTAATCCTGTTAGCAAGCCTCTTCTTCACTGTAATCTAATTACATATTTTGTTTTGTAACTTTACAGTAGTTACCTTTTTTTGTATCCAGATTACATAATCCTGTCACATGTATTAAGTTAATTGCCAAGCCTGATCAGAAGTAACAGCATGTAAACTTTTAAAGTTAATGCTAATAAAAGACAAAATATCTTTACTTCTCTCCTCGCTGCCTTCCATTAAAGGAGCAGTTCACCCAAAAATGAAAATCCAGTTATTATCTACTCACCTGATGTTGATTGAGAGTTCAGCAGTAAGTTTTGTGGTCCACAAAACATTCTCTGTAGTTTCACAGCAAAACAGCGCTGCAGCATCTTCCTTAATAATTGAAGCTGAATGTGAACAAACAACTGAAAACACAACAGCTGCATGCACGTCTTCTGGTGAAGATGCAGGAGTTTGACTGCATGTCGAGGGTGTAAATATCATCTGTTCAAATCAATTTGGGATCTCGGGGCTTCCAGAGACTCGGAAGAGGAGCTACATGGAGCTAATTCATGTTTATTTCTTGTTTAGTCTTATGTTTTAAAACAAGTCCCCGTCTACTTCATAGTTGAGGAGGGAAGCTGCAACCTTGTTTTTACTGAGTCTCCCAGAAAATGTTTTGTGGGCCACAAAACTTCATCTGACTTTCCATCGATCAGCCTGAGAGTGAGCAAATAAAGACTGAATTTACATGTTTGAGTGAACTTATCCTTTTAAACCTTTTACAGAGCAGATACCGGGGGAAGTCAGCTGATGTCTCGGGAGGTTCCAGGTGCTGCAGCTTCGAGCTTTGGCTTCACTTCTGTTGGTGCATGAGATCATTCACTGCCTGTGGCTGCAGTGTGGACAGTTCAGTGGCAGAGAAGCTCTCTCTCTCTCTCTCTCTCTCTCTCTCTCTCTCTCTCTCTCTCTCTCTCTCTCTCTCTTCCTCACAGCGCGCTCTCACCGAGGAGGAAAAGGAGGAGACACACACCTTCATATCACCACTACACACACACACACACACACAGACACAGAGGACAGAGTGTGTGTTGCGGCAGGGGGCGCCGCAGAGGTCGTTTTCTACCCGCCGCGTCTCTTTCCCAGCTTTCTGTCACTCTCTTGTCTTTGTGCGTAAAAGTAGAACCGCCGGAGTCACCATGAGGACCGATGTGCGGAGTTTCTGCTGCGCCTGGATCTGATTCACAACTCTGGCGGGGCGGCCGGCCGGCGGGGGGGTGAAGGACTTACCGACTCGAATGGATTAACACAAAGTCTGTGGAGGGAAACTCTGCAGTTTCTACCTGGATTCATGTCTCGACCATGAGGATACCTGCGTCTGGAGAAGAGTCAGTGAACGCCGCACAGTAGCTGGATACACAGGTCAGAAAGTTCAGTGAGGTAGCGGATACTTAACCAGCAGTGACCTCCAGGTGAGTCAGCATGATGTCGATTGATTATTAAGTCGTAATAATAATAATAATGATGATAATTATATTCATTTCCATCGCGTGTTTTTCTCCCGGTGAGCAGCACTCAGCTCATCCTGTCTGCTCCAATCAGCTTAATTTAGACAAGGTGCAGAAGCAGGTCTGAGTTATAAGGTCCCCCCTGACTGGACCTCAGACCTGCTGTCTAATGGCGGATTTGTCAGCAGGGGGGCGCCTTCATTAGGAGCCAGAGGTCAGAGAGGTCAACTCATGTGGTCAAGTGTGGAGCTGGAGTCATTC
>CAEMYA010002120.1:289890-304985 GCA_903131615.1 Diplodus sargus
GCTCATTTCCAGTTGGTCGCGCTGACCTCGCTCTGTTAACCCCTGCGTGTTTTCCCATGCGCTGTAATCCAGCCGCAATCTTTGCATCATTAAGATTTAATCAAGATAGAAAGCCCTCTGAGCTCCCTTTTTGACCTTGATCACATTTTCACTGTCAACACACACGACATGGTGATCCTGCGTGGGCGGAGTTGAGATAGCGTTAATAATGGAGACTAAATTGGGATTTATGAGTCTAAATCAAGCAGGTATTGATCCGCGGGTGTTAACAGTTTCTTTTTTTTTTCCCCTGCTGAGAATTTGGGGATACAAACTCACCAGCAGTTTTTTTCAGGCAGGAGGCATTTTTTCTCATCACTCTCCCCACTGAGATTTTCTCAGCTGGTCCAGCCATTTAAGGAGGAGATCCCCCCAGCTACAAGCCAAGAGATAATGTAAAAACATCTGGATGATTGAATTTAAATCAGAACCGCTCTCATCGTTGAAATTAAACATTATTGTGGGAAACTCCGGTAGTCTCTGCTCTCCCCATCCAGCGTTAAGAGCTCCCAGCAGATACAGGCCATGACATATGGAATACACGCTTGTAAATAATGCTCAAAGCAAGAGATGTCACTGCAGACATATTGACATATAAAGGCCATAAAGCGGGGGAGAGGTTGACCTGATGGAGGGAGCGAGCAGCACGGCTATTCATCAGCAGCAGCAGCAGCAGCATGGAGCAGGAAGGAACCGCAGGGAAGAAGCGAGGAGTTGGCAGCTCCAGCAGATTGTTTGAAGTGTCAGTCATCACCGGTGCCTGTTTGGATCAGCTGGACCGGTCAGCTGGTTTAGTGCGCCCTGCTTGACCCAACATGATACCTCATAATGTGTCAAAATACTTAAGTAAGTCAGGGATCAACACATTCACATTTATTGCATTTATAGCCAAATTTAAATGAATACAAGTTACTTAAGATTTTCACACATCAGCTTTATAGGAGGCGGATCTTTGTCAATATGTAAGATTTGGCAACTGCTGACTGCTGCTAACTGTAGCTGCTGTTAGCTAGTTAGCTTGATTAGCCGTGCATCTAGTGGTCCAGACTGTGAACTCAGAGCACCAGGGGAGTGTTAGCGTTAATTACAGTAAATTGTGTGGTTGTAATCAGTTACTTCCTCCCCTGGTGGGCAGGTTTTGTCACTTATTGATGTTGTAGAAAGTCCCAGTCGTAAAGAGGAACACGTGTCAGCGGGGGAACCTCATTACTCTTCTTCTCCTTCTTTACCTCCTCCATCAGCGAGGAGCTTTTTCTTACCTGGGGGGATAGTGACTGTGGAAAACAATGCTTCTTCCTGTTCTGAGTGCAGCGGGGCAGACGTGTTTCCTTTGTGCCGTAATTCAACCTTCATTTTTCTGGGAAAATCGAGCAGGTGGCGGACTGTGTAGTAAAAGTGAGGCTTATAGGGAACCAATCTATATGGTGATGGTGTCATTTTGTCCAGGCTGGAAGTTTTACATATACTTTCAATATTTCAAACAGGTTTGACGACGTTTTAAACTGTTTGGGCGGCTGTGGCTCAGGGGTAGAGCCAGTCTTTTTGAATCTGAATGTCGCTGGTTCGATTCCCCTGGTCTGCATGTCCAAGTGTCCTTGGGCAGGATACTGAACCCCAAACTGCTCCTGATGTGCTGGTCGGCGCCTTACGTGGCAACCAACATCAATGTATAAATGTACGTAGGAGTCTCTTTGGACAAAAACCCTGAAATGTAAATGTGTGACGAGCTCCCATATTGGAAGAGCAGGAACATATTATCAGTGTTTGAAAGGTGTTTATGTGCACAGTGAGGAAGCAAAATGAGCATTTCTGTGGGTAAATCACGCTGTAGTTGAGTGGGTCACTTCACATGAGTATACCAGATCATATATATATCACATTCATTGCACAAGACTTTGGTTTTTTCGATTGTTTCTCCAGTGCGTTGTCAAACCACACTGTTTAATCCTTTCTCTGAACTGAAGAACAATGACAGACCGAGATGGATATTGTATTTTTGGTTCATATGGGAAAGATTTCATGGAAGAATCATGAATTTGATCCTTGTTTGTGTAGTTGTTCTAGCAGTACCCCCTTGTGGGTCCGTCCAGTTTTCCAAAACACAAACCGCATGTGGTCTTTTGCCTCAAACTATTTTTGTTGGCTATTGTGAGTTAATGTTAAACTTGAAGTGATTTAAAACTGAAATGCAATAAAATAAACAACTTACTTACTTACTGAACTACAAAATCTTACTACTAAAATACAACATTACAGATCAGTAGCTGTACAAACCGGTGCAACGTCCCCGAGACACTGAGAGGTGACGAGCTGGACCAGGTCCTCTGAGGTTTCTGATCAGAGACAAACCAACCAATCATGACTCTGATGATTTAAACAGAGGAGATCCAGCAGGTCAGAGTCTGTTTCTGCATCGCACAGAGATACTGCGTATTTCTTGAACCCCAGAATACATCGATGACGTCAAGAGAACAGCCAGCTGATGAACTGTTTCTAGGAGAAAAACCTCAACATGTTGAAAGTAGGCTACAAATTAAACACGCAAAGCATTCATCATGTGAACACCTACTGTGGCACAGTGATTGAAAACATACAGAGCATATCACCATGTCACTTTCCAAAAGGGTACCTGATGAACTACCCTTAATATTAGCCGTTTTTATACTGGGCAGCAAGCAGGCAATGTGGCCGTCCTTTTTGCGGCTCGGTCCGCGGATTTAGACAGAAAGCGGTAAACTGAGGGTCTGTTTTGGTCCGCCAGTTTGACCCCTCGGAGGGTTCACTTATTTCCACCTCCATTCTGTGAATCCGAGCCGTTGATGTGCCAGCAATTGCGTGAGATAGGCGGAGGTGTCGATGATGTGCACTGTTGTGCGACCCACAGCCGGGGAGTTTTAAAACCAGGAAACAGCTGATCACAGCAGTCAGTCCATCACTTCATTCACGGACGTCAAGATAAGCAACTAGACAGCCGCTGAGATCCAGGAGATGCAGCGTCTCCTCGGTCTCTGTAGCTGTCTTCGTTGTCTGCTTGTTGTTGTAGCGGCAAGCTACTAACGGTCGCTACTTTCAAATTAAAAGCCCCCCGCTAAGAACCCAGTTCTAAACTCCAATAGGGTGCAATGTAAAGCTCTTATTTTGGAGAAAAATTCGACCTGCTTCACTGTTCACGCCCAACTTCATGCTTCATGTCATGTCACATGTTTCCGCCGACCCCAGTGGTGGCTTTTTGGAAAATAAGAAATATTTCACCTCCCTTTTAGAAAGACAAGGCGGCACATTCCCGCCTTTACCTTGCTGCAAATGTGCCGCCTTTTCTATCTAAAAGGGGCTACTGACTAAATCTGTTACACAGAATGAGCCCTTTTTTTTTGACTTTTGGAAAATGACACCATTAGACCATAAGAAAGGAGCAATGTCATGAACAAACATTAAAGATGAAGAATGCAAGAATTTAAGTTTAAAACATTCATAAAACTTTTCATAACTGAAGCTATCAACAGAATGTGAAGACATATCCGTTTTGGTTTTGTCAGATAAAATCATGTAATGTGTTGCAGAGATATCCATTAAAGTTAGCATGCTAACCAGCTCGTCTCTCGTCAGTAGTGACCACTAGCTGCATGAATTCAACAGGTGGCCATTTCTTACATACTGCACCTTTAAACTCAGGCACTATCGAAGCTTTCCTCTGAGTTATTTTGCTCTGCAGAAGTGTCTGGAGGCTTTTATAACTGTCTCGATGTGCTTCTCTGCTGCTGTTTGTTGCAGTGAGCTCATTTTAGTTACTTAATCGTTATAATGAAAAACATTTGGAGTGTACCCTCCGAATGTTTTGAATAAATATTTTTTAAAAAGTTGGAAGCTGATTTAACTTTCCGTTCTGAAGAAATCGTGCAGGTTGTTTTCTTGTTGTGCTGCTGAAACGCCGCCTCCTCCCACAGCGGTAACGGTTTGTGTGGTCCCTGACGCTTCTCCCCGACACCTCTCCTGCTGCATGAATAACAACCCAGCTCCGTCCGTTCGACCTCTGGCCCCCCGCCGCAGCTCTCCATCTCATATTTCTGAACGCCGCGCAGTGACACCCTCAAATTGGTCCTGTTAGAGGGACTCGTGTCGATCGGGTTTTACGACCAAACCTAATGGGGCGAATCAAGCTTTATTACCTCAGCAGTGTTCCAGCTTCTGTTTGATAGCGAGCCCTAATTGTCTGCTGTACCTGCACAACACTGCTTGTCCTGAACTGCCCGAGGTTGAACGGTGACGTGGTTTGAGTCCTCCAAAACAAAGATTTCAGAGTAGAGTAGAACGGGCAGATTTCAGGGTCACGCCGTAGTTTTTTTCCACGTTTAGGAAGCTTTGCTTTAACTCCACAGTCGGCCCACACAGGTTTAAGTGGCCTGTCACTGTTTTTCATTCTGTTTTAGTGCCTGTACTCCCTCACAGACGGTCTACATCCTGAATGTAAGAGAGTGGAGGCAAGACAAACAGTTGCTCACTGTTCAGGACGCTCGGCTCTCTTTGTGTGTTTGCTCTGCTCTCCTTCTTGATTCGTCCTGTCTCAGCAGGCTCCACCGAGCCGCTTCAAAACTGCTGAGTCTCGCTGCACTCAGCACACAACAGATGACATGAATGAGTTTGGACAGGCAGTCAATGCATTGGCCTTTTGTCAACATAAATATGGAAAACAAACATTGTTTATGTCATTTTTGTTCCTGTGAGAGATTTTTTCGTTGGCGTTGAAATTCCAGTAGTGATGCCCAAAAAAACCAGGACGACGACTGACATCGACTACATCTTGGACGCCTCACAGCGTTCTGACAAAAAGTACTAGCGTGTCCGTGATGTTGACCCATCGGACCGCCGAGCACTGATGTCTATGCAAGCGTAAACATGAGAAAGTGGAGAGCGAAGTGGAATCTCAATGATTTTGCACTCGTTTTCGGGGCAGAAGGAAAGAAGAAGAGGAAAAATCAGATGACAGCAAGCATTTCTTATGTTATCAGTCAAATATCTAAAATCTCGATTAAATTAATCTCAGTTCTTCACTTCAGAGGAAGAAACAGAACCTCCACTGGGTCTAAATGAAAATATTCATTAACTGATTTAAATGAGTCCTGATGGAGGAGATACTCTGTTCACTGTGGATTTTAGTAACTAATACTGAAGGAAAGTGCATCGGAGGTTGAATCACTGTCAGTAAAATTATTATTATTTTATCGTTTTTGACATCAACCCAGTCGTGAGCAGTTTGAGGAGATGGTTTGGAGGCCGGGCAGGAGGTGAGAGCTCGGTAAGGACACACAGCAATGGACGTAACTTCTTCACACTCTGAGTGGCGTCGTCCCAGATTCAAAGTGCTGTTCGGTCGAAGGCTCCCACCGAGTCTCTCTCTGCTGTAAAGCCCGTCCTCCCTTGGCAGTGGGCAACCTCTCCCTTCTGGGTTGCATCACACTGAGAGGTTTGTAGCTGCTGGGTGGGGATGAATGGGTTTGTTTGAGTGTACCTCAGATGACCTTGTTGAGGAATGCAACAAGAGCTACAAGAGAAATGACGACGCCGGTGCTGCAAGTCGGAACAGTGAAACGGAAGAAAGATCACAGCCGTCTTTTTCTGAACACAACGCAGCCAGTCAGTTGTCATTGTTTGTTAAATGTGTTGTTCCCCTCGTACGTCCTCTGCGACGACACCATGCAGGTCTTAAACGACCGAGAGCTGACTGGTTGGTGTCACGTCTCGAGGCAAAGTCACGGCAAGAATGACTTAACAACTGCCTGAAACGAAATTATTTTGTAGACTCGCTTCCTTTAGAGTGTTGGCGCGGCAACAGCTGAGACACTATATATCGTTACATCGCGATATGATTAGTGTCGTCTCTTTTCCTGGATTTTAGACTGCATTACAGTTACGTCTGGCCTTAATCCTGAAGGATCACCAGAGCGTTTATCCTCAGGGGATCTTGCACGTTTGTACCGTAGTTCACGGCAATCCGTCTAACAGTTGTTGAGATATCCGAGTCTGCAGTTGACGGATCGACTAAAGGACATCTACATCCCTGCTCTGTCTTAAACCTGTTGAATGGTGACATTCACACAGGAAATGCTTACTTATACATACTTAGAAATAACTTACCTACCTCAAAAACAGACTTTTTCTCTAACTGGAAACTTTGTCATATATAATGTAAGACATATTTTACATTATGTGTTGCATATAAACTAAGAAAGAGACCACTACACCATAGAAGTGAAATTATTGGACTATAAATGACTTGTGTCAGGTATTTGGTGATTTCCTGACATCCTTTGGTGAGTTTCTTTAGGATCACCATTTGTCTTTTAAATGTGTAAAAACGCTGAACATTCGTAATGAATCACATGTGAATATGAACACGTCAGGAGGAAAAAAGCTGCCTCTGAGGCTCGGAGCCCTGCTGAATGTGGTTACTCAGCTCAGATGAGCGGTGAAAGAAAGATCCCTTTATGGTGAGAATTTCCATTTATACCGAGGAAGGGCATTTGAGAAGGGTGTGTGTATTTTTAAAGGGCGATCACTGACCGCACACTTCTCTTCTGGCGGCGCCGGCCTCCGCTGAGGGTATCTAGCATGAATAATACAAGACCTGGTGGTGAGTTTGCATTACGTTACGGAGGACGATGATGAAACAAAAAGAAAACCAGCTCTGAAATCTGGAAAATGCTTGATACGCAAAAAGAAAAGCATCTTTTATCAGCCGTGATGTTTGCTGATAAGCTGTGAAACATCACGCCGACAGATTTTGGATTCTAACGTGCGGTCGTCTCTTAATAAAGACGACAGGTAGAATGTGGCTGCAGCCGCCGTCTTTTCTCTCTGGCTGGCACGTTTCCCAGCACCCAGAGCTCAGCTCAGGCCCAAACTTATCACACAACATCCGAGGCCACTCCTCACGTCTGTCCTCTGACAGCTGCATCTGTTTTATGCATTCCCCCGCTGCGGTGGACAGGCAGACTTGTTAAAAGGGGGATGAGTGCTCTGATATACAGCCCGCCTGGCGAAGATGCCTCAATCCCATCTTTGTCACGACAAACCCCGGCTGCCCGAGTGTCACCCACCATTACCCACTGCAGGTGGCTATAGATTAATGTTAGCAGAGCTTGTCTTCAGTTATTGGACATACTCACTAACAGTTATGATGGATACTGACAGGAGAAAACTGCTGTCTTTACAATAAGCACTTCAGTTCAGTTCAGTTCAGTTCGGTCATTTTATTATCCCAGATGGGAAACTTGAACTGCAGTCAGGGGCATAAGATAAAAAAAAAGTGCAAATACAAAAAACAAACAGTACAAAAATGTTTCCTGTACATTGAATAAACACATAATATGACAACAAAACATCTCTAAAGTACTATATTACACATGCAGCACTGGGAACAAAGGGACAGGGAACAGGGAGTTCATTCTGCTCTGATTTAGAATAAAAAAGAGAATAATTACGGGATGCTTTAGGCATTTATACCTTGTGATGGACGGTGTGTCCTCAGGTTCTCAGTCCGATCTAATCAGGATATCCTCCCCAGTTCCAAGGTGAGTTAGTGGATAAACCAGTGGGTGAGGTCACAGTGGTTAAACTTTGACAGTTTGTCTTAAAATGTTACACAGCAGACCTTTCTGAGGTGTAAGTGTAACAGCGGCTGAGCATTTAAGCATTTGTATAGATATCTGTATGTAAAGCTAAGTTAATCCTGGTATATAAATCCTGGTTCTGATCCCCTCCACGGGTCAGGTCCAGCTGTAGAGCAGCGGCCCGGCAGCTCGTACAGAAACAGTATCCTGCTTAATGACACTTGGTTGGGCACTTGTCGCTGTCAGGAGGGCCCGAATATGAGAATTCCATTTGGAGGACTGTTCAGACAAACGCTGGCTGAGAAGTTAAGATGTGCAGGAGATGACAGATTGATGTCTTAGTTGAACTCAAGCTTCCTGGATCTTGATGGGCCCTGCTGTCCCCCCCTACTGGCTCTCACTGGCCCACGTCGGCCCTATCTGGCTCTGCTGGACCCGTGGAGCTCCGGTAGGAGGCTGGAGAGCTCTGGGCTTTCGGGGTCAGCGAATATTTCTACACCAGCACACCTCTGCTGCGCTCCGCGGGGGCCTGTTTCAAGCTGTGAAAAAGCAAAGTGTGTGCATTTGATGGGATCTCCATTTGATGTGTTTCCAGCTCTCCGGCAGTTCCTCTGTTCATATCCTGTCTTTTTCATGTGATCTGTTATTTTCCTCTGAATAATGGTCAGTTTTCTTTCCTCCTCAGACATGTGTTGCTTCACTCTTAGTCCTGGTTGACCATATACAATAATGCACACTAGTTTAAGAATGACATGAATGTTTGTGTGAGAGGCAGTCGTTACTTTAAGGCTTTTTTTGTGGGTTATATTTTTATGTTGTGACGCGGGACGACTGCAGGAAGAGTAGGAGGCAGCATGTGTTCTGCTCGACGGTGACCTTCCGTTTCCTTATCGTATTCTGGCGGTTCAGCACAACAACAGCTGGGCCAGATATTGGACTCAGCAGAAATGAATTAAGTATTTGCACAATCAGATCTGTCTTTTTTATTTTTTATTTGTCCTTGATCTTTTTTCAAAATGACCATCACAACCGCCTTCACGCGAATATGATGTGGGAAACTATTTTATATACTCTTATATACTGTATTTGTTACTGTATTGATATTCTATGATGCTTTTCTGTGACATGTGTTGTTTACTCATATTCACAGTAAACAAAACGTAACACACAACATGATATGACATGACATACATAACACAATGTATAAAATAAAAGAACACAATATAACAAAGGCAACACAACATGACATAACAAAATATGACATATCATAATTTAACATAACATAACAAATAAGGCTGTCAATTGATTAGAAAATTGACATTGACTCAAAATCAATGCAGAAATGTTTTTCTATACTTGTAGAAAGAGACACACCTCTTTGTATTGAATTTCACGTAACACAACATAACGTAACACAATATAACATGACAAAATTACACAATAATATATAACATGATATAGCAAGGCACAAAAATGCAACACAACACATGTTGTACTTTACATTAGACACATACATAAACACTTCCCCCTCCTTTAACTGTCCATACACATAGTAAAAATACAGATAAATGAAATAAATAGTCAGTATATCAATAATAATTAGATACATTCCTCAAGTCATCCATTATTCCCAGGTCATATGGAACAGCTACAGGCTTCCTCTCACAGCATAAGTTATCTTTCCAAAAGAAACAAATGTATTGACCTCATTAATTCACTGTGTAATATTAAGGAGATCCTTCATTGTTCCATTTAAATGTGTATGTTGGCAGCTGTAACAGCGCTCCCACTATTGTAATCACAGCAGATGAAGATGTTCCTCAAATTCCAGCTTCCACCTTCTAATCCTGACAAAATGTGTTTGTCGCCATTTTGCATTATGGTAGACAAGGTATGGAAAGATATTATTTGTATCCTTGGAGTACTTGAATAGAAACTCAGATAGTTATGAGATATGTTTGTCCTTTAGCAGAAGGGACTCTAAAGCGGAGCGCTTGGGTCCATAGACGTGCTGATGAGCCGGATGGTCGATGGTGATTTTGGGGACAGTTACTGAGTGATCATGGTGGCCGACACTGAACAGGTTGAGCTCAACAGTGAAGTCTGTTTCAAGGACGGAGAGCCGTGAATCTGAGCGCCTGGTCTCAGATTTATGACGGTGTGCTACACGGATCCAAGGTTGTATTTTTAGCGCCCAGCGGTCACACAGGTCCTCCTCAGACAGACGGCTGTTGACAGTGATTGGCTGCTATCTGGGTGGCTGTCAATTGAAGAGACAGTTGAGCACATTTCATGCCTCGTTGGTTTGTTTGGAATGTCAGAGATCTGGAGCTCTCGATGTGTGGTCAGCGCTCGCCGGGCGTCGGGAATTCAGGGTCATTTGAGAGTAAGATAAGAAACGTAGGTGCGAGTGTGTGTGAGGGGATGCTGCACCTACGTGTGTGTTCACAACTGTAGGTGTTGTGATATCTGCGTCTGTGTGAACAGTCTTGATTAATTATAAATGTTCTACGTGTGTGCTTGTAAATGTGTGAATCTGTTCCTGACAGAGTGTCTGTGCTGCAGGCCGCCTGCTGCTCAGGGTCAAACCTGCTGTAAATTAGACTCTTATCTGATGGCGCCTAACAGCTTTATTGACAAACGGCCTCCAGAAGGTGTATAAAGTTAAAGTCACACGTGGAATTAAAGGAGTTAAATTGTCTATTTGTTCATTGTTTTGTCAGTCAGTCACAGTTTTGTGCTTCCTGTTGAGGAGAGTATGGAGTAAAGAACACCATATATTTTAAAATTCCACGTCTAACGAGCGCCTGTCAGCTTTACAAAGGTCCAGGTGTTACGAGTCTATCTGCACACATGATCATTGACTTCATGAAAGTCCAGTCACTTCCTAAGGAGTTGCAGAGTGAAACTTTTCCCAGAATGTTTCAGTGGTTGACAAGTTTTCCGTTGGCTGTGAAGAGCAGGTCTTTAATTCACTTCACACACTTCTGTGGCTCGGTTTTGTTATTTATACTCCACTTGGCAAAAGTGCAACATTGACATGGGTTTTACAGAAGCTGTCTGCGAGAGAGAGAAAAATGACACTCGGCTTGAACGCAGTTCCATCAATTGTAAATGTTCTAATTCCATTAAGTTTGTGTAATATATCTGCTCGGCACCTTCTACTACAAATACGTCCCTTGTCACATGTGGTGAAAACACATTTACATGAACCACACTTAAAGCAGAAATAAAAGAAAATTAAGGCAAAGGCAAACAAATGTGAGGGAGTTCCAAAGTTAAAGAGCCGCAACCTCAAAAAAAGCTCGCTGTAAAAACTGAAGAATATTTCTGAGCCTCTATCGAGGAACCACCAGACCGACTGGTGACGTAGTTCTGCAGTAGATCTTTGATGCAGGAGGGCGTCTGATCATACAGAGCGCTATAAGCTGCCACAGGAACTCTTTTTGGACTCTGTATTTGACGGAGAGCCAATGAAGAGCAATCAAAATCAGTGGGACACGAGACCTTCGGGACGACCTGGTCAACAGCTTTGCAGCAGCGTTTTGTAAATGACTTGTAAAACCATCCAGGGACGATTATCTGAGGCAGGTGAGACGGGAAATAACACGGGGTGATATGAAAGCATTAACATCTGCACTTGGGACACGGCGGTCCTGAGCTGTGCAGCGTTTCTCAGCTGCTACATTTATTTACTTATTCCACATTTTGTGGTCACAAAGCGATTTGGCCTTCTTGCATCATCAACAGTTACTGACATTGCGAATGTCCTGTTAAATGTAAACAGCATAATTTGTCAAACTCAACCTGTTTTAGACGAGCCACTGCAGATGGTGGTGCAGTAAAACCAGCAGGTGGTTGATGGAAACTCTCAGGTGAATCTCCTCAGACGCCCTGGAGGTCACGGCGGTGACGGGGGAGTGATGTGTTACGCAACAGTGAGTCTGGAGGAAGTGAGGCCCACATGCAGGAGCTGTGCACCTGACTCAGGATGGCACACGGTGGGAGACCTCTGATCCACAGTGACTATTGAATATCTCCGCTGCAGACGGTGCCGTCAGCTGTTTTTTCGATAGAATCGGAGGACAGATAGAAACAGCAGCTTCCCTCAGCCACACCTTGCCCCTCCCAGCCCGAATCCCCTCTCGACCTGCTTTATTCATTAACCCGCCCTCCTCCTCTCCGCCGCTGCCTCTTTCAGTCAAATACATCGCTCAAAGGAAACAATCATGGGACCTACATGCCTGGCCCTGCTGACTAATATGTATCCCAGATGCAAAAAAAAAAAAAAAAAATGAAATCATGTGTTTTCTCTTCCTACTTTCTGCCTTTTCTTGACTTTTTCTGCTCCAGTTCACAGACAGGGTCGACTTTTCAGATGAGATGTTGGAATACGATTGAAAAAAGATTTATCAGAGTTTGTGAATGTGCGCGCTGACATGTGAACGTATGTTTTCACTCTTTCGCTCTGTACAACTCCGGGGGGCCCTGCATCCTCCTTTTTCATCCTGCTGTGTGAGCATGTATGAAGCGCGATGTGGGGCAGATTAATGATGGAGGCGTCACAGCTGCCAGGGAGAGAATTTCCCTCCGAGCTTACACCTGCTAAAAATGTCTGCAGTCACGGTTCTGATAATGAGCTCTGGAGTTTAACGTCCTCCAGAACGGTAAACGCCAAGACAGGATGGAAACGTGACGGAGACTTAGAACGGGAGCTGAATGCGGCTATTGTGCGAGTGTGTGTCTGTCGGAGCCTGACGGTGTACAGTCATGTCGAGCCCACCTGCTGGAGAGCACGACTCTGACGTGTGTGGGTTGGAGCCCGGAGGACTCAGGCGCCTGGAGCCAAGGTTGCCTCAGGGCTGACCCACTTGTTGAAGGAAACAAAGACCCCAGGGTGTACTGGAGAGTCAGTCCTGCCCCGCCCGACCTCTGGGCGCTATGCCTCCGTAATGAGATCTGTCCACATCAGAGGCAGATCAGGGGAGCAGGAGACGACGTCTGTAGGTTCATCGCGACCGACAAGGCTGCTGAAACGAGCCGGTCCTCTCCTGCAAGCCTGCAGCTGTGATGTGTCGACTGTGTGTGTGTGTGTGTGTGTGTGTGTGAGATGATGGGACTTGACGATGAGGTTGAACTATAAAAACAAAGCTGATTGAGTGAGCCATCAACGATTTCCCTTCTGCTACTGTTTTGTTTGCTACTGGAAGGATGAACTAAGCCAGATTTGTGTGTATATTCGTGTGTGTGTTTGTGTGTGTGTGTGTGTGTGTCTCTCTCAGCTGACACTCGTCCAACATCAGCCGAGCCAGTTGCAGGTGTGGAGACATTTAGTTCTTGACTTAATGCCTCTGCTGATCTGCGAAACAGCTTTACAGAACATTAAGGAAGGTGGCGGGGTGCGATTTATTAAGTGTTGTGCCAACATGCGTTTCATTGCTGAGCAAATATTTGGCAATCTGCTCGCCCGTCGTGTTAAATGTGTGAGAACACACAAAAATGTAAATCCCAAGCTTCACAGTAGCTGTTAAAAAGGGGAAGATTACGATGAGCGGGTGTTTTAAACATGGCAAATTTTGCAAAGGACCGTTTGACTTTTGTCCCTGCGGCGAGATCGCAAATGCATTTTACTCATTATGTGTGCAAAAGTGAATATGGTGTGTGCTAATTACTGTGTGAGGAGAGGAGAGGAGTTGCAGGCCTTTAAACTCTGTGTGGGATTGTCCTTACAGACACGGATGATCTCTTAGCTTCAGGGTCGTTCGGGTCACTTGTGGGTCGTTGGTCCAGCCGGCCTTCATGTGGGCTGCTTGAGCGAGGTGAGCCCAGGTGTGAATGGTTAAACAAGTCAAGTTGCCTACGACAAGGAACTTATTACTGTGGTTTTAATGTCATTTAAATCTGAACTGAATTAATCACGATGTGTTAAATTTCAGAATCACAGTAACTGCAACTTACCTTAAATCTGTCTCGAGTATAAATAATAGGGTTTTCCTAAAAACAGGTAATTTATGGACTCAAATGAAAGTAATTTCTATAGATCATCACTTGTGACTCATCAGAAGTGTGAGGCGATGTTTGTGTCTGTAGACATCCGGCCCGTAGTTTCTTATATTGCTGTGTGGAGAACTTACAGGGCAACAACCTCTGGTGTGATATTGGCGCCAATATGATATCAGTGTGTTTGGTTTTAAAGAACACAGTGCAGAAAACGATGCTCGGATCAGTTTATAATTATTAAATTCCCAGTGAAGTTTACTTTAGACATTAGAGTTTATTGTTAAACTATAAAGTGTGTCTCTGTTACGTATCCTTTCCCAAGTGTTATAGTCTGATAACCACATCTGAGGGATGTAATAATCGCAATTTAAATTTGCAATTGAGAAAATTCGAGTTAGATACTTTTGTCTCATTCTTCATCTCTGTAATGGCGTTCATGTTGAAAACATGGAAACAATCTGTGACACCGGGCGCCAGTCGCCTATTAAAACTCATTTCCGACCCGCGAGATATTGAATCTATTCCACTGGAACGTATAATCAACATACAGTTAAACTCTCAGCAGTGTTATTGCTTCTGTCAGTTTCTATTTTGAATTATCTTGTCAGTCCATCTGACCGTCTCCCTCGTAGTCCCTCCATGTGTGTCCTGGTGCTCAGCCATCTTACAGTAGACGTCTCAGCAGCCTGTTGTGGTCTCAGCGCGCCACTTCAAAACAGGACAGCTTTCAATTATCTCGCGCTTCATTCCAGACCCGCGCAGAAGTCTCTTTGTGTAGAAAGAAACGGGTCCGACAGCGTCCCCGCTGCGCTCCGTCTGCCTTTATAATCTGCATGAAAACAACCCGACTGTCAGATATGAGCATGACGAGTGCACTCCTTACCTCAGTACATCCTGGTGAATTAGGGTTTAATGTTGTGGAAACAATAGGAAAACCATATGATGAGTGGGGTCGTTTTTGGCTGCAGCAGTCGTGCTGAAACGTGGCTTGTAATTAGGTATCAGGGGGGCTGAGGGAGAGTAAAGGGATCTCATTGTGTCCGTGTCTTCTGTGAGAGCAGGAACAACACAAATATGTTTCTGATTTGAGGTTGTTTCCACTTCATGATGTTCACGAGGCTTTGGTTCCTTATTATTTTTCCCTGTGTTTCTGTTGTAGGATTAAACAGGCTGCGATTCTCCAGCTCCCATTGGTTGGCATCCCTTGAAGATGGCATGCCCACCTGCCAATTATTTCCACACAATTTTAACCGCGGCGGTTTTGCTTGCACATTCATTTCGGCCCCGCAAGAATTTCCTTCCTCTCATACTTGTCACATTGAAAATATTCCCCCGAACTTCCTCTCTGGCTTCCAATTTGCTGTCAGCAGTAGCTGCCACACACTCTCCTCCTGACTCCTCTCCCCTCCCTCCCGCCTCTCTCTCCCTCCTATTCATTTGCACTCCCCC
>CAEMYA010002120.1:305014-331373 GCA_903131615.1 Diplodus sargus
CCCTCTAAAAAAAAAAAAAAAAGGCCCGGTCCCCTGTACCTCCCTCAGCTGCACCTCCCCCAGCTCAGTTTACAAGGGGAGCTCGTAGAGATCAGCTCTGGGTTTTTTGGGCATTCTGAGAGCTGCAGAGAGCCGACGGGAGCAGCAGCCACCAGCAGGACTCGCGTGGAAGCCCGAGTGACTGAGTCGAACAGTTTCAGAGGCCACATGAGAGAATGCTGTCAGGACTGGCTCTGCTGCTGCTCGTCTGCCTCCACATGCGTGTGCAGGGGAAGCCGCGGTCGCAGGTAGGACCCGCTTCACCTCTGCTGGGTCCTGGAGGAACCTGGGAGACGATGCGGACCTCCAGTGATGCTGCGGCTGTTAGAGGTGCACTGCAGGATGATTTGCCCGCAGTAAGTGTGTTTGCATGTGACCTCAAGAAACTTGGTGTTTGTAATATGACTTCTACATTCTCAGATGTTAGATGCGATGTCAGCATCATTTCTAGAGCTTGTAAGCAGCACTGGACAGTGTCACTCCGTAACTTGGACTGTCAGCGCGGCCCCGTGATCCTGCGGTCCAGCGACTGAGTGGAAGTATTTACAGTACGGCTGTTTTCACCGTGGCTCCGCTTTCTCTCTGAGTGGTTTATTTTTCCACAGCACATTCACGGGCTACTGGTGGGATTAGGTTTCTCTCCTAGTGGAAGACTCTGTGAGTCAGGCCTGTCCTGGGACTATAAAGATGTACTTGGAACTCTATTAGGGATCGACTGCAAGCCTGAATTAGCCCGTCGCTGCCTGTGGCTCGGCTCAACTTTAGCTCACCTGTGTTTGCTGATGATTAACGGCGCTGGTGTGAGTGCCTGAGGTTGTTAGTGCAAGTGAGGGATGTGCCAAAGTCTTGATGAGGATGTCTTTGCCAGTTTTATATGACTCTTAACTGCATAGCTATCGGTTTTATAGAAATGTTGGAGTAAAACTGGGGGTTTAGTTACTGTTGAGATATTTTGTGTGAGAACCTGCTTGGATGTTAGTTTTGGAGAAGAGCGGTTCCTTCTGTGAGGAAATGAAGTTGACAGAAGTCGTCATGAATGTTTGAACATTAGTGTTCACCCCGTCCTATCCTGTGACACTTTTTACAAACCTGTCTGCAATTTTTTTGTTCTGACATCAACTTTACTTCTTCATTATTTGAGGTGTCGCAGATCCGACTCCTGTATGAGTCAAAATGGTAAAAATGTTAACAATTTGTTCAGTTTTCTATATTTTTTGCTGGAATCACTTCAATATATTTTAGTCATTTCTTTCTCACCTTATTGAAATTCAATATTACGATGTTTATTGAAGTATAAATCATTCATTTTGATGACGAAATGATGAAAATACTTTTTTTAGGGATTAAAGGTTAAATTCACCCCTCAAATTTAAATTCAGTCATTATCTTCTCACCTTCATGCTGATTAGATGTTTCATAGTCCACAAAACATTTCTGGAGCTTCACAGCAGAACAGTGTTGCAGCATTCTCCTAAACAACTGAAGTAGATGGAGACTTGTAAACATAAACTGACTCCATACACTTCATTGTCGTAATTCAAGTCTCAAGAACTTGAATTTGATTTGAAAAGATGTTTCTCACAAACTTGTTTGCACAGTTGAGCACTTCAGTTTCATGCTAAACCTTTTGGCTTTGCTGCTGCAAGGAAGATTTTGGGCTCAACATAGAGTGTAAATGACACCTTTTAAAATCAATTTGGAATATCGGGGCTTCATGAGACTTTGATAAGGAGAATGTTTTTGTTTCGGTTGTCCGTATCAGCTTCAGTTGTTCAGCAGAATGCTGAAACTCTCTTTAACAACACTTATCCCAGTGTGGTTAATGACTGCATTTATATATATTTGGTGAACTTATCCTTTAACGATCAGAAGTGATGTGCGTAAACAGAGTTCAACACCTGTCACAGATTCAGAGTATCCAGAGTATTTAGCTCACTAAAGTCCCAAATCAGATGTCAGGAGACACCCTGCGTGTTTTTTTCTTTTACGGCTGGAGATTCACCACGCTCGATGCTATTTCTGAGTGTTTTACAAGCGCGGGAGCCTTTAACGAAGACGCTCTGCCCTTCGCCCCGAGCTCTGAGGGCAGATCATTGTGTGGACGAGGCCTCTTTTTTACTGCTGGGATCAGAGGTCCTGTCACTCACGGCTGCGTCTCTCTTCACCACTTGGTAAACACTTAACTTTACTAGGATATTCTGCAGATGTGATGACCTGATTTTAATTTTTATACTCACACAACAATCTTATTCGCAGACTGTAAAAAGGTGCAAACAGCAATTAGTTTGGTTGTTGGTTCCACTTCTTGTCCTCAGCTCATCTCGCCCTCCGTCACAGTTAATAACTCCAGCTTGCCTGCGTTCCCATTCTGGTTTGACACATGTTGCTATTATTCCATGAAGTGCTGTGTTGTGGAGAGCGGAAAGCTGTCTGATTACTATCCAAAACACCAGAACTTGTGTTTCTATTTGTGGTCGCAGACCGCGGTTAGTCTTCTAGTTAGTGTTCCCATTATACCGGAGCCAGAAGTGAAATCTGAAGGAAAGGATCAAATTGAATAAATCTGTTTTGAGCAATTGATGAAATCACATCTTCCATCCAGCGCGCACATATAACGAGGTCAGAGTTTGACTCCTCCTGCTTCCTGCGTTAAAGGATTCATCTGCATAGTTTCTTTTAGATGAAATGTCCAATGATCTGAATGTCGTGCCGCTAATTAATTAGATTTCTGGGGGGCAAAATGCAGAAGTGTTCACACGTAAAGGTTGCGTACAGTGACGATCGTGTCTCAGTGCTTTAATGATGTGGCACGTACTCTTACATAACTGTGGCAAAATGTACTTTTTCCCCTTATTTTCCCTGATGAAATGCCGTCTGCTGCCAACGGATTTTATCAGCTATAGCTAGCCAGCTAATTAAGCTAACATCAGCTCCGTCAGTGTCCCTGGTTGACTTTTTAAATGTTTGCAGTTGATTTGTTCTCAAAAGGAAAATCTTGTAAAAAAAAAAGATTCTTGAATCTGCACTTAATGGATAGTACATGATCCTGTGGTGAAAGACTCCCTCCAGGATCTGCAGGCAGACAGTCAGCATCCTCTGCAGTTAAAGCAACAGCTTTATTTGTGTGTAACGGCGTAGAGAGAGATTGATCGGGTATTAAAAGTACGATGGGGAAATATGTAAGATGAGACACACAGCCGGGACGTGCTGAACACTGTTGTGTGGTAGGTGTGAGTGGGCTTCAAGGGTTCCAACTCTGGGTCGGCCCAAATCGTTTTGGACAGATGTTAATACTGTTGTCCAGACTCGCTAAAGCAGAAGGGACTGATGTGCTGTGGAAGTCAGTCTGGTTGATGATGACACTGTTTAACTCTTTTCTCTGCTGAGATAGCCGATTATATATGTAAGAGTCGGCACACGCAGAGATATCGCTCAGTAGAGTCCTTTTCTGATATCGATCTGCTTTCTGGTGTCGATCGAAACATCATTTTAGTCTAAGAATAAAAGTTAGGAAAATATATATTTGTTCATTCATTCTTTTAGGATGTACCAGTTGTACAAGTGGGTTGTCAGGTTATGAAAATAATCTCATTTCATGTGTTTACATGCGCTTTAATAATGTGATAATGGAAAGAAATCCAACTAATTTACTTTTCCAAGTATATGACGTTGCTTATCGTGGTGTCTCCATCGGTCAGGGCCGTCCTTTTGTGGGATTTGTTAGGTTTGCAAAACGTGAAATAATGCTCTCCTTCTTTGCGTTACGCACATGAGCAGAAAACACATCCACTCTGGTTTTAACAACATCCGCTTTCCTTCACGTTTTTGCAAATGCACTGATGTAAAAAGAATGAAAGAAACTGGATTAATGGTATAGACGCAGTGAATAAAACCGAGAACTGAGAACGACTTTTATCCGATAAAGCATTTTGCTTTATGCTGTTTGCACGACCAGCTGATTCATCTTGTAACTCTATAAATCAGATGCTGATCGGTTTATTAGTCTGCATGCTGACGTGCTCATCGTCTGGAAGGAAAAACTTTCTGTGGGCAGTAATCTAATCCGTCTTTATCCGGAATATTAATGTCGGTATTCTAGATTTAGAAAGTCAATGCGGACTAGATTTCCACGTCGCTCGCTTCGAGTATGTGAAGCATTGAATTATGGGAGAACTGAAAATAAAGTTTCAGTCCTGTTGCCTTTATAGCTTGTGAGATATTCGTCACATTTCTTCATGATTCAGCTCAATTAGCTTATTTCTCACAGAAAACCATAAAAAAACTGGTATAAAAATGAAAAATTAAAGACTAATGACAACAGTAGTGACTAATAACAGATGTGGCCTTGATTAAATCCAGCGAAACCCTCAAAAAGAAGAATTTTCTCTTATATTTTGCGCGTCGTGCTGTATATTTCACACAGGATGTAACAGTAAATCAGGACTTGTCAGCGGTTCAGTCGCTTCATTAGTGAGAAGGTCGCATGTGAACTTGAAGGCAGCGTGGCTTCCGCAGATACAGATGTGTTTGAAGTGCTGACTGAAATAAAAGCGGTGTTGACTTCCTCCCCCCTGCTCGTTAAAACCAGTTAAAGATCCACAGCATCCCAGCATGTGGGAGGCAGATGCCGGTAGCCGTGGCAACCACAAAGTGCGCTTCGCATAAGAGGAGGCGGTGTTTTATCGCACTGTAATCTTACTCTCAACCGTATTTAATCGCAATTGTGTTGAATTTCTTCGTCTGTGAGATTTTCTCTGTCAGTAATCTCATTCCCAGACGCGACCTCGAGCTTTTAGGTCACTTCCACTATAAATTCTTTGTCGCTGGAACGATGTCGCCTCCGTATTCTCGGACCTGGAAGCCGAGTTTCACGGCTGTATTGCATTTCCAGATGAGGCCGGTGTCTCACAGCTGACCAAGGAATGACTTCATTGGCCGTCCGCCAAAGAACACTACAACCGCTTCTACGTGTGAAGAGCTGTGGAAATCCCTGACGCGTTCGCCACACAGCCCCCCCGTTAACCCCACGCGCATAAATATGTGTCCGACCCCGGGATGCATTCTTACAGTAGGAGTACAGGTCATAGCATGTCTCTGCTCCCAGAGGTTTACAGCGCGGAGCTGCGCCTCCAGCAACTGTATATCTTCACATGGTGCATGTCGGAATGATACAAAGGTCTGATGGTTGCAGCTCTTTCCTCCGTATCTCTCTGATATTGGTTCAGACAGTTCTTTGTGCCAATTTTCTGTACAAATGCAAGTGAAACATAAAAAACTGGGAATCATTTCTATAATTACGCTCCAACAGACTCAGAGGCCTGTCGCTTATTTCTGGGCTCCGCTGTTAAGAATCTAGTTCTTGCTCTAGTTCTTGTGTGTTCAGTGAAGTGACGATGTGAGGTGTCTCTGCATTTCCTCTCCACAGGACGTTTTAGTGTCCTTCAGCTCAGTGTGTCGGTTTTTTACAGAGAGCAGCTTTAATGTTTGGCTTTGCTGCCAACAATTAATTGGTAGACTGGCACAGTTAGCAACTAGCTGGTGAACACAGTGAAGCATGTAGCAGCTAAAGAGCGATTAAAAAAAAGAGTTGGTGGAGACGAAATCTAAAAGCAGAGGGAGTCATTAGACTCCAGATCAATACTAATGTTGTACTTTTGTAGCAACTGTTTTCTGCGTGATGCATTTTTTACTTTTGGAGGACAGATCGTAGCCTTTACGTCCAGAGGAATAACATAAAACCCGTGTGTATTATATTGGAACGTCTCTTACAGAATTCTTACTGATGTATTTAAAAGGCAGTGAAAACTTGTTTTGAGGGAGACGGTGGCCCGTGTCTCGCTGTATTGTGTCTGTTTTGATTTTGCGGTCGGCAGAAAAAAAAAAAATTGGGAGGGAAACTGCCAGAGGACACAGGTTAGAAGGTTCTGGTGGGATCCGGGCCTCAGCCAAAGAGGATTCATGTGGATTCTGACTTGGAGGGGGGTTAAACCGCTGTACCATCTCCAGACTGAGAAACATCCTTTTACTCATAACTCCTTCCATTTTATTACCCATGTTAGTATTTGGACCGGGAGCTTGAAGCCATGTTAGTCTGTCGGGCCTGAGGATTGTTGTTATTGCCTGTTCTGCTGCTCTGGACGCAGAGAGCGGCAGCGGATCTTATACACTTTGCATTTGTGTCCAACTGTCTGTCAAAGCCTCTATAAACAACATGGGATTATATGTTGACAGGCCGCCTCAGCTGCCGACTTATAATGTGATTTTAGATGAACTGTTTACGTTGAATTATTGTCATTTACTGTAAAACAACAGCACTCTGAGTCACATGTAACCCTAAAACTAATTTAGATGCATCACACAGACAGTTGAATATGAAATAAGAGGGTATAGTTTGCGTATGTGGTCTTGATTGTTGCTGATGTGTTGACTGTGGTCCAGCTGAGAGCATCTGCCGGTGTCTGTCCGTCTGTCAGCCTCGGACTGGATGTGTCTGTCAGTTTGTAGATTATTCTGTCTGAGCGCAGTGTACACACATGTTAGACACAGAAACAGCCTCCTTCACTCAGCAGACGCTCAGACAAGACTCCAGATGAATGCTTACACTGCTCGATGTCGACCAGGATGTGTGAATTAACACACCGACAGCACTGTTCTTTTTATACAGTAGCTACGAATAGATTTACTCCTGCTTTAAAATGTGCTTTGACGTTGGCAAGGTATCAATTTTCAATACCGCGGAGGATTACAAGGCTCCATGTGAAAGTACCGACGCTATTAAAAAAGCTAACGCCCCCCAATAACAACGTAAAGATTGCGAGCTGTTAACCCTTCATGTCGCTGACGAGCCTCCAGATCGTTACTGATGTTGATCGATGTCTACTGGATGTGTGAATCAGCAACTGTTTACTAATGTAAATGTTGTGTTTGTGTGGTTTCAGATGCACCGCATGGCCACAAATCATTTATTCTGCTTTAAAATAGGCGTTAAGGTTGGCAAGGTGTCACTTTTCTCAATATAACGTAGGATTTAGAGCGATACGTTCTCGGTTTATTATACATGTGACAGTATCAAAAGTTGTTAAAGATCTTAAAGAGTTAAATAAAGTTATCTATCTATCTATCTATCTATCTATCTATCTATCTATCTATCTATCTATCTAAGCTACCACAAATATTTTACTACTTCTTTAAAATACTTTCAATGTTGGCAAAGCTTCGATACTTTGCTCATTTTTAACAACACGCAGGATTTGAAATGATTCGGCTAATTATGTGAACATTTGAAGTATCAAAAGTTGAAGCTTTTTAGCACCACAGCACGGCTAGCGTTGGCTGGCTAGTTTGCACATTGTTTATGTTAAAATTCTGGTGTTGTGACAGTGTTACCAGGAATGTATGGAGCGCTCACATGTCACACGTAGCATAACCTGTCCTGAAAATAAGACATGCAGTGAATATGCCATTAGCCTACAAATAAAGGAAGTGAAAGACAGTCTTAAAAACTCTTTTCTCTCTGGCAGGCTTTGCAGGCGAGTCTCAGAAAGCTCCCAGACCTTCTTTGTCGTTTATCATTCCGCTGTTAATCTAATTTGCGCAGACTAAATCATGTCGCTAACACTCTAAGTGACCCTTCAAAACAAAAGCATCCTCCGGGGTCACGGAATAAAACGGCGTCAAATCGAGGCCGGTGTGACAAGAGAGCAGCGCTGCCTGATGATATCTCTGCTTCCAGTGAAAGCTTTGTCTGACAGAAACCTCACAAATGATTCGAACCGCTATAAAAACTAACAGAGTTCATCTTAGGTACACAAACACGGAGACATTCCAGCGCGGAGCTGAGGTCGTTTTCCACCACATCTCGAACTGGATTTACTGCAGGAGGGACGAGTTAAACGCCTGCATGTTGCAGCTACCGCTGTTGTTAATTTAAGCATGATATCATTCTGAGCATTAGCATTTATTCATATAATCATCCCTCGCATGGAGCCACAAACCAGGCCTCCTACACGGATAAAAGCACTGTTATTGCAAGGCGACTGTAACATAATGCCAGAGCTGTCGGGAAGAGATTTAGTGCCGCTGCAACTGTATATCTTGACATTGTGCATGTTGAGTGTTGAGGAATGATACAGATCTCTGATGTCTGTCACTCTTTCCCTCCCGTATCTCTCTGATATTGGTTTACACAGTTCTTTGCTGCCAATTAAGTTTTTTTATCTCAGACAAGAGACGCCTCTGCACACATGCACGTGAAACAGAAAACTGGGAACCATTTCTATAATCACGCTCCAACAATCTCATTCGTTATTTCTGGGCTAAACTATTAAGAATGTGACTTCTAAGGATCTAGTTCCCACCCAGAATTGTTGCAGTTGTTTCTTCTTTCCTCTCAGCTCTGCGGGAGGTTTTAGTGTCCTTCAGCTTGTTGTTTTGCCAAATGAGCAGAAGGTCAAAGTTAGCAACTAGCTGGTGAACGTTTAGCAGCTGAGGAGCCATAAAGAACGAGTTGGTGGAGATGAAAACGGAGCTAAAAGGAGAGTGAGAAGTGGAGAGTGCTGATGTCAGTGTTGTGTTTGTAGCTTGTTTCCACTGATCCCAGGTCGCCACAAATCAATTCATCCCGCATTAGAAGGTTGGAAAGTACAGATACATATTTTAAATACCATGTAGGATTTTGTATCAAAAGTACACAAGCTTTTAAAAAAGATTAAAAAAGCGAACTTTATATAAAAAGATAGCAGCTATCGTTGACGTTTGAGGATGGCTAACTTTAGCTGGCTGGCTTGTGCGTTGGTTAGTTATCAAAGTTAAGATTTTGGTGTTTTGATGATATTAAAATCTATTTTTCTGTTAACCTTGAAATAAAGGAAGGACAGTCTTGAGTTCAAGAGGTCAAGTGAAACTATGGAAGCCTCTTCCTTCAATTTTTAAAATCTCTGAATGAAATAACTTGTTTTCCACCTCTGAGTTCGCAGGTCACTTAGCGGCTAATTACCGTGACGCTGATCATTGGGGGGTCCAGATCTCGGAGTTTAAAAGTTTAAAAGTCTCGGCCCGAGTTCACGTTCAGTAATCACGCATCAAAGCTGCAGAGTGAGTGGAAGTGCTGCTCATCATCGTGTGCTGTGAGGCTCCATGTGTAGCTCAATAAGTTATAGACTCAAACTCACCTCTCAGGATGTCTGTGTCTAATTCTGAATGTCAGGTTGTGTTTTTCTGAGAGGCGAAGTGATCCCCAGTGACGAGAGCCTTTGGCTGTGTGAGATCAGCTCGTTACGCAGAAAACGCTGCGATACGATGAGTTTACCCCGGCTGCATCGCGTGGGACAAAACCATCAGGATTCACTTTGAGACTGTGTTGTTTTCAGTGTTCAGGAGTTGACTGGGAGTCGACTCTGCCGTCCTGACACATGTAACTATTTCCAGATGAAGGTGGGCTTCGGCGACATTTAAAAAAGAAAAAAGTCCTGTTGTAACTCTTCTGAAAACAGAGCGGTTCCCCTCACCAGATGGCACAAACCACCCACAGAGAGGGTGAACAAAAAAACAAAAGCACTGAAGAGAAGTTGACCAGGACTGCAGATCGACCGCGGTGCGATTTCTGTTCGAGCTCTGCTGTGAAGAGTTAATGAGGCTTTTTTTTTTTTTGCGTTCATGCGTCTTGACACCAGCGACGCCTCGTTTTGATGCTGGTTCACCGTCAAGGTCGCGCTTGTCCGAGACTGCCGGGAGCACAGAGACGCGACAATTATCCAGGGATTATTCGGGGGACAGATTAAGTTAGTTAGATTAGTGTTTGGTGCGGCGTGCTACTGCGAGGCTGAGAAGTTTGTCTTGACAGTTTTGTGATTTTAATGGTGCAACTGTCCAAATCACTGGACGTCAAGCGGCCCGATAATGTGTCCCGTGTTGTAGGTGTAAAGCCTCCGGGCCCCTTTCTTATATCAGAGGGAACCAAAAAACTGTGTGTGTTTTTAAATCCACTGTCATACGATATCACATTAACAATTCGGATGTCAGGTCAATAAATCTCACCGCTCATATTTTTAATTTGTTTTGATTCAGACATTTTCTCATGCGCGCGGCCACAGATAACCTTTCACCATGTCAGCGTCTGTTTTACGAGAGGAACATTTTTTTCCCTTTTTCAGGCAAAGACCTCGCTGCTATAATTGTGTTGTTTCTGTTAGAAGGGATCGGTGGTGAAAATGGAGACGCGGAGGAGATATTTATTGGTAGTCACGTCGCTAATGCTCCTCCCTGACTGCACTTTTATTTGTTTTTCCACGACGGACTTTTTTTAGCTTGTCAAAATGTCCCAAAATGTGTTTAACCCCGCAGTATTAGTCCTTTATCTCTGGCCTACAGTATCCCGAGTTGCTTTATTTTCACTGATCTGTAAAATGAGGTCATGAAAGCAGCAGTTTTTTACCCCCGAACGTTATCGTGTTCTGCTTGGTGATTTTTATCCCGGCCTCTTCCAGCCTCATGCTGCACTGCAGCGTCATTCCAAACTGCCTCCAGAAGCATTTGGTGGTTTAGTTTTTTTCCTCAGTTCACTGTTCTTTTCTCTCATCAGTTATTTCCTGTGTGGAAGGAGGCATTTCATGTTTGTTTTGGCCCAGGTGGTGTTTGGCCCCCGAACAGAATGAGCTGCTATGGGTGGGAGAAAGCCAGACTCCCCCTCTTGAGTTCATCCCAGCTGCCTCAGTCCGAACCCTGGACTCCATCTCTCCTGCTACATCTCCCTTCATCTTCATCTCCAGCTTTTTATCCCTTTTCTTTACCTTCCTCGTCCTCTCCTTGCTCCCTGACATACGGCTGCTCCAGTGCAGCTAAAACCGCCGAGATGACCACATTCTTATGACTTACCGTGACCGTCCTGTGTGTTCGTTGATGTCATTCATCTCTAGAATTTGATTTGATGCCTCGTGACCACATGTAGAGGTCAGCAGCACCCATATCGGTCCATGTTGTCTCAGAAGAAACCTTACGGCTGTATGAACGTCCATCTGTCCGTCCGATTCATGTGAACTGGTGATCTCAGAACACCTTGTGGGTATTTTTCTTTACAAATTTGGCACAAATATCCACACGGACTCAAGGATGAACTGATTTTATTTGGTGTTCAGAGGTTAAAGCTCACTGTGACCTCATAAAAAATGTTTTTGGCTGTGACCCAAAAATTCATCGGCTAGCTATAGCAACATATCTCAGATCTGTGACATCATCACGTTTGGCAAAAAACACTTTTCTGGCGCTGTAACACCTGAAAGGAGGTGAAGATTGTGTCGGATCCTGAGTTTTTGAGATTCATCTTGGGTGCCCACCTTGAAGATGTGGATAAATCTGGCAACTGATTTGTGAAGCTAGACACTAGAAAGTGTCCCCCAGTTATTGATTAACGTACCGCTTGTGTAGAGTCTAATTATCTAACATTCATTCAGATTTGAGATATTTGACATTAGTTGTAACAACAGCCCGAATAAATAACGAAGGCATGGAGGAAAACTTCACCGTCCACCACTTTTTATTTATAAAACATAAAGAGCTGCATTTAATAGTTTACAGACCTCAGTCCGACTCTGACAAAATAGACGCGTCACCTTTCATTACATCCTGTCAAAGTCTTCACTGCAAATATTATACGAGTCTGGAAAGACACAGATGTAAACTGCAGCTTCACCGGTGCGTTGATGCAAACAACCACAAAAATATGTTTGTGTGGAAATCCACATGGAGGCCGAGCAAGAGCTGCAAAGTCCTGGAGATGGGCTGCTGCCCAAAAACAGAACCCCCCTCGACTCTGTTGGTTTCCTTATTGGTGACTGTGGTCTGTTCCGGACTCAGCCTGGCACTGCAGGAACCACAGCCCAGCGTGTTTGAGTTTTACGGTAGCTCGCTGGGACCAGTTTTGGCTGCTCCACCACCTGTTTGCACGGCGACTTGCTTTTACTGCTGGTTTGAGTGAATTTATGGACTGCTGATGTTAACTGTTCTATTTTTACTGTGCCCAGGTTTCCTGTAAACCACCACCACCAATGTGACAGAGGAAACGCACACCGTAGAGATTTAGGAAGGAAAACTCTGAGATCAGGTCGACGGCAGTAAAGCCAAATTAGCAATTATTCTCCTATTGTTGTTCATGATGTGGGTTAATGGTGCGACTTGGCTCAGCTTTGTAGATTTGATCTTTGGTGCATAATTATCTCTGTTTATGTGACCGAGAATAGCTCAAGTTCATCCAGTTCAGCTTAAACAGCTTTCATACTTAAACTCCCTGTATCTCCTCTGCCTCACAGAGTCTTGGCTGCGACGAGTATCTCGGGTCAGGAAAGGTGATGGACAAGTGCGGCCTGTGTGGAGGCGACAACACGTCCTGCCGGCTGGTCTCCGGCGTGTTCAAACACAGCCTGTCCAAGATCGGCTACCACAAGATCGTGGAGATCCCGGAGGGAGCCACCAAGATCAACGTCACGGAAATGGTGAAGAGCAGAAACTACCTAGGTGGGAAAAAAAAGCACGCGCCACATTGATACACAGTGTTTGTCCGGTAGTTTCACAACAGAGAAGCTGGTCTGTTGATTTTCATCTTCGTTTGTCACACAAACGGCTTTGGCTCAGTTACCGTACTTAAAGGTGCCATGTGTGGGATTCCAGAAATGTAATTTAATAATTTGGATTATAATTACCTGGGACGTCATGATTTTTAAGATGCACAGCCGTGAAGTCCAAAGCTGGAGTCTTCTGCTGACTGAGCCGGCTGACTTGGACGGGGATGAAATAGTTTAATCATGCAGCTCTTCTAGAGTTGCAAATTTCTATTGGACCAAATGTCTCAAATTCTGACAGTCAAGCGAGTTTTTTCGTTGGGGTTGTGACTCAAAAAAATAAATGTATCCACCGTTTTACAGTCGCTTCTTTCACGTGGAGATGTAATTTCACGGTGGTTCAAAGCCTTTCATGAAGTCTGCCATGTTCCTATAGTAGCCCAGAGGGGACAAACCAGGGGAGGATGAGTTTAGAGGTGTTGGACTTTTATAATATCAGCACTCTCCTTACTCACCTGAACACTGTCCCCACTGAGCCACTGCTGTTCATACAGGGGATCAAACGCCTCGCCTCCATCCCAGCATCCACCTCCAGACTCTGATGCTGCAATCCACTGCAAGTTGGAAGTCGATATTTCTCTTCACAAGCGACTACAGCGGCTGATTTAAAAGATTAGGACACGCTGAAAGACACAGAATACGTTATACAGGCCTTGCAGTGTTTTTCCTGGAGTGCTTGTGTTCTGTCGCAGCTAATTTAGCTTCCTCTCTGCAAATAGAGAGTCCCAGTTTCCACCCAGGTTTACGGTTTCATCAGCTGCTGTCCGCCGCAGCGCTCGGCCTTCACTCCAGCTTCAAACACATGCAGGAGAAATTTAAAATTTCCGACCTCTGAGTTACAGATTATCTTTTGCAAAGTAAATGGAAGGTCACGGTAGAAATGATGAATTGAAGAAGTGTTTGTCGTTGGATACGTTGACATTTGACAGCTCTACCAGCTCCAGCTGTGCAACCAGCTGCTGCTTGAAACATTAATGAGACTTGTCTGAAAAGGCGGATCAACCCGGGGGGAGGTGGTGTCACTTGTTCAGGGTTCCTCCACTGTGCAGCCGGTATTACCACCCACCACTGTGCTGCAGCCTTTCATCGGAGCCTCCGAGTGAAACGCACTACACAGATAATTGGCGTCTTTATGGAGGTGCAACAGTGGGACACAGTAGTGGGTTATTTTCAGAAGTGACTATTGGAATGTCAGACATTGTTTAATGAGAGCCGCGTCCCGGCTCAGCAGCAGGTTCGGAGCGAGAGGGCGACAGCCTCCCACCAACGGACGCTTCCTCCCCCCCGAGGAAATAAACACGCTTTCATTAGAGGATCTCACCCCTGAAGCCTCACCGTCCTTTTTAATTAAGGTGCGGAATTTCACCACCAGGATGGATTCACTGGCCACCTTTCAAATCCATCCATCTACTTGGACGACAAGGACGCTCTGCTTTCTTTGATTTGAAGTACGCAGAGTTATGCACACAAACACGCCGCTGTGCACCTTCTGGAACAGAAACACTCGCTCAGTCTCACACATTTATGCTGTTGGCATCATTTTGGACAACACGCTCGCCTGAACAACGGCTCCTTTGACTGTCACAGTGTCAGAAACTGAAACATCCTTTCAAAGTAATCTTAAAAGTGCACTATGTTGTTTTTTTTACGCCTAAACAAACTAAATAAACAGACTTTCTTTGTTTTTATGACTGAACAAACAAACCTTAAAACCTTAAAGGGACAACACAAGTTCATACTGTTTATATGTGGCGGACCCTGCCACCTATCCAGCTTCACACAGTGTTCTGGGGACCTGATTTTCCTCTGAGAACAGCTTGTTTAATCAGTTATGGAGTTTGTATGATTACTTCATTAATATTGCAAATATTAAAATTCTCTTAAAAGAGTTTGAATTTCTACACAGTGCGCCTTTAAAATGCTATTTTGTAATAGACTAGGAAGGTTAAAAAACAATCCGGGCAGTAAAGATGTTGTTCCAAAATGTCTGTACAGGTTTTAAGATGTGAAGACGAGACTGCATCGTCACCACGTCCCTGATTTTTCCCTCAATAGGCCTCTGTTCTCCGTCGTGCATCTCTAATGTGCTTTTAGTTGTCCAAACACGCTTTTACAAGCTTGTCTAATGTTACACTTCTAATGCTTTTCTAATGGCCTCCTGTACTTAATCCATGAAATCAGTGGAAAACTTCTTGGGAGATTCTGTTACAGGATTTGCATGAAAGATCTGCCAGCACAAACAGATCGGCACGTTTGTGAGAGACGTTTCCTTTGAAAGTGCACGTGAGAGCGTTTATTCCGTTAGCTGTAATTACCTTTTTTTTGGGTGGAGGTGGAAGTCGGTGTCAGTGTAGTGCAGTTCTCATTAAGCTTAAATGGTTTCACATTAAACAATAATTATGTGGATGAAGCTGTGGCAGTATTTCTCTGTTGGTTCGAGCTCAGAGCTGTCAGTGGTGATTGTGTGGTTGCTCTCTGTGTCTCTTTCAGCTCTGCGAAGCCGGTCAGGGCGATCCATCATTAATGGAAACTGGGCTATTGACCGACCGGGGAAGTACGAGGGAGGGGGGACCATGTTCACATACCGCCGACCCAACGAAATCCGTAGCACGGCCGGGGAGTCCTTTCTCGCTGAAGGGCCCACCAACGAGATCCTGGACGTTTATGTAAGTAACTCTTTTTCCGTCACTTTTACTCTTACTGACAGAACTCTAACGTTTACTGACATGAGAAAGTAAAGTTTACTTAGTCTCATCGATGTTTCCACAGATGATCTTCCAGCAGCCGAATCCTGGTGTTCACTACGAGTACGTCCTCCCCTCTGAGAAACCAGCAGGCCCTCAGCAGGAAGGTCAGTGAGACGCACTTCGCAGTTTCTTACCACACAGTTCAATGCATGTTATATGGCACTCCTTAGAGCGCATACCTCCGCCAACACCCACGCTAAACTGTACTCACTCATAGATTCCAGCCAGCTAGTTATGCCTGATTTATGTATTGTCTTTCAATGTTGAAGTAAGTGAAAAAAAAGCTCAAATGAACTCAAATTGTATGAAGAGATACTGAAGTTAGCATGCTAACCAGCTAGCTCTGGCCCGTCCTGGCTCGTAATACCACTTTATACCACAAGAAGCAGTAGTTCAACGTTGAATTTGCTACTTAGTCTAATCAGCAAACATAATAAAACTCACAAAATGTCCAGAAAGGAGATATTTTTACACCTATCTTCCTCCCGGAACAGAAATATACAACCAAACACCTTCTAGATTCGAGTTTCCGATTCGATTATCCATCTACAAACAGAGACTCTAATCTGTTTGTGATGTTTCTCAGTGCATCTTAACTCTTGTGTCCACATCTTAGGGAACGCTGTGAATGGACAGGGAGGATACGACCACGACGGCGACTCTCACCAGGAAAACCTCCATCCAGCCGGCGGTAGCAGGGACCCTCCTCCCCTCCCCGACAACCAGGTTCCCGTCGTTCAGCCGCCCAGACGGCCCAGAGAGTACAACTGGAAACTGGCCGGTGCTACAGAGTGCAGCGCCTCCTGCGGTAAAGGTAAGTCACATTACATCTACTTAAATTCTACACATCATCAACACCGAAAGCAAAGTTATCATTTCAGAAAACTCTTGCAATCTTCTTGATTCATTGCTCAGATCAAGTATCTGGTTTCCATGTTTTCTAGGGTTCAGATACTCGATCTTTCACTGCGTGTCCCGGCTGAACCACGTCCAGGTGTCGGACGCTTTGTGCGACAGCAGCAGCAGACCGACTCCTCAGGAAGAAGCCTGCAACCTGCAGCCCTGCCCGGCCTTGTGAGAGACCAAACTCCTTCTGTTTCTACATTTGTACAATAACTCTTAAAGCCTTTTCACTCAGAGAGAAAGTTGAATTAACGTGTTTTCATTTCACCACTTCCTGATAGATCAGCATCTGTAGAGATAATAGACGGTGAAGAACTGAAGGGATGATAAGGATTAACAATGCTTTTAAGAACTTGTTGAGTTTAGTTGAACTTGAAGTTGCTTTTCAGTCGGGAAGTGTTGAAATTATAACAATTAGTCAGATTCTCTAAGTTTATACGACTTGCAGAATAGAACATGCTAGAGCACAGCGCCATAACCTTTTTGACCCTGACCTACATTAATGTAATTAAAGTACAGCGCCGTGGACAGCTCATAAAACCCAAACTCTTGTTGCAGCTGGGATATCGGAGAGTGGTCGGAATGCAGCAAGACCTGCGGCCTGGGCATGCAGCACCGGCAGGTCCTGTGTCGCCAGATTTACGCCAACCGCACCCTCAACGTCCACACGAGCCGCTGTCGAGACCTGGAGCGACCGGAGATCGCCAGCACCTGCCAGCTGAAGATCTGCAGCGAGTGGCAGATCCGCTCCGAGTGGACCCCCGTAAGTGTCCCACCCGTCTCCACAGTCACATCATCTTGAATTACTTGCAGCTTTAAATAATAGATGAGGTTACACAGAAAGTTTTGTATTGTTTGGGCTCTGCACGGCATAAAGAAGATGTTCAGCAATTCTCCCAAACACTGGAAGGAAGCAGCCTTAAAACAACAACAAACAGATTGCACTTCTTCTAGAGATCTAACTAAAGAGCATACAGAAGAAGCCGTCCAGTCTCTCCAGCAGTGCTCACTGAAGGACTACAGTTCTAACCATGTGTCCTGTGTCTCCAT
Organism: Diplodus sargus; assembly: GCA_903131615.1. Classification (NCBI taxonomy): domain Eukaryota; kingdom Metazoa; phylum Chordata; class Actinopteri; order Spariformes; family Sparidae; genus Diplodus; species Diplodus sargus. The sequence goes on from CAEMYA010002120.1 coordinate 322,365, forward strand.
AGTGCTCGGTGCCATGTGGGCCGGGTCAGAGGTCGCGAGAGGTGCGCTGTGTCAGCAACGTGGGCGACTTTGTTCCTGATGAAGAGTGCAACATGAATCTGCGGCCCGTCGATGTAGAGAACTGTGACAGGGGACCCTGTGCCAAGAGCTGGTTCTACACCGAGTGGGGCGACAGGGTAGGTGTCAGCGTCAATTCATTCATCTCCAATAACAGAAGAAGTCATTGTGCAGGTCCGACTTCATGCGTCCAGCAGCTGTACTCGAAAACCAGATAACATACAGATCTTTTGATACACATCTCGACAGCTAGAAAGACAAACTGGATACTTTTAGTTCTCTTTTAGTTCATACTTTTATTTGGGGGTCCTCATAGAATAAGTTTATGTACTTTAATTTTCAAAAAACACATTTTTTCTCATATATGGTTAAGCCGAGCAAGCTAGTGTGATCTAAACTAACTCAAGTTTGTTCTCCGCAGTGTTCAGCGGAGTGTGGGATGGGAGTACGAACCCGGGGAGTCCTGTGCCTGACCAATCACATCAGCAGCCTTCCTCTGGAGGGCTGTGGCAACGAGCGGCCTGCCGACTCTCAGGTCTGCAACAACGGCCCCTGTGAGAATCGCATTGAGTGGTTCACGGGCCCCTGGAGCCAGGTATGAGGATGACGGGAGGTCGCGCTGGGCTTAAAGGGACGATGGCTGGAGCAGATGAATGTGTGTGATTTCACAGTGACAGGATTTGTTGTAATGCATAATTGAATCCATATGCTCTGTGTGTGGCTCAGTGCTCTGCAGAGTGCGGCGCAGGCAGCCAGCAGAGGTCAGTGGTGTGTCTGATGAAGGCGGACGAAGGATTCACCATCATGCCGCCCTACGAGTGCTCGTCTCTGGACCGGCCGCTCAGCCAGCAGAGCTGCAACCTCAAAGCCTGTGGAGCGAAGTGGTATCACACCGACTGGAGTGCTGTGAGTAAGATATGGAACCCTCGTCCTGTTTGTTGTTTAGATGCCATTAGGCAAAGCATCCCAACTCTATGGCTCTCACTAACTGATTCAATGGACAACAGACAAAGAAAGTGGGTTTAATCCATACCAACTCATCCAGCGCCTCCTAGTTCATGTCATGGATTTTTTTGAAAGAAACACTGTTGAAGCTTCTTTTAGAATCACGGCAGTTTGCAAAATCCTTCAGCTGTACTCCAAAGACTTTCATACATTGTTTACGTTTGGCCCTCGGAGCTAGATTTCAACATTTTTGTGATTCTCTGGACAGTATGTGTTTTCTGAAGCTCCACTGTCACTCACTCTTCACTGGATTGAGTGCAAATTTGTCCTGAACATCCAGGAGACCCTGAGGAAACTAGGCAACATGTATTAATTTCAATAGTTGTTGCTTTATGGTTACAGTGATTGATTTATCAACAGGAAGTCATTTTTTTATTGCTCGCTCGCTTGCTAACAGCTTCTTCACCTGTCTTTTGGTGCTTGATAACCAGCGTAAAGGCACATTACCGTCATGTCCTATGATAAGTTAAAAACAGAAGAAAACAGGATTTTTTTCATGGGATTATTTCCACGATGGCATCACATGTGTATTATTAATACGATATCAATATTTCACTTTCATCGCAGTTATCGTCAGTAGAAATGAAACACTGAATCTGAAGCACTCTTTCACACAACGTTTGAAAGATTCAGATAACAACGTGAGAATGTGTTTTATGGACACGACACCGTCTGCTCTCACCGACTTTTGTCCTTCCAGTGCTCTAAAACATGCGAGGGAGGTTTCCGTGTGCGGGAGGTGCGCTGCCTGTCGGACGACATGCTGTCCAGCGAGGGCTGCGACGAGCAGCTGAAGCCACCGGGGAGGGAGAACTGCAGCCCGGAGCCCTGCGTGCCTCACATAGGTCAGTCCTCCTCTAACACGCTCTCTGGAATATTACTGACTCTTTCTTAATGATTTTAGCATCCTGAGGAGGACAAGGGTCATTATTGTGACTGAAATATCCAGCTGGGGAAGTCCTGGCGTGAGGCGTAGATGAGTGATGTTCTTTGCCATCTCTGAATGCTGGAAATTTGAAAGTGTGCCTTAAGCGAAGTGTTGAACTGTCGACTTTAGCTAACAGTGGACGTCCAGCGGCAGTGGGGAGCTATAAATGTTGGAAACACTCCCTTCCTCCTCTCAACATATTACTCAGGGTCTATTCTCACGTGTTCTCGGCTCTCTCACTTAAATAAGGGTCATATATTATTTGCTGGAACGTATAAGACGCGTAAGATTCACCTTCTTTATGTTTCAGATGAGAACTGCAGAGACAAATACTTCAACTGCAACGTGGTGGTCCAGGCTCGCCTCTGCGTGTACGATTACTACCAGACGACGTGCTGCGCTTCGTGTTCGCGACTGACCCACAGACAGCCGATTCAGCGGGGCCGCAGCTAGCACTCTCCCAGCCGGGTCCCACAGCTCCACGTTTGGGCCGGACTCGATACCCGCTGCAGGCACTCTGTTCCCGGGCCAGCCAGAGGAGCGATGAACCGGCTGGACCTCGGCTCAAACGAACACTTGTTTTGATTGCCAAGGATGGAAACTGAAGAAGGAACATTTCTGTTGGCTCGTTTGGAGACAGCTGTTGGGAGAAAGGAATACCTGAGAACAGTGGAGGACAGGAATCCACTCGCTGGATAAACAGAGCGCCGGTGTGGGGTTGAGAGGAACCTACACAGAACGTTATGGGTTTTAACCATGACATTTAATATAAAGAAACCATCTTCTTCGCTTCCTTCCTTCACCAATAACGGCTCTTGTGGACGACTCGATGTGAAGAGGAGAGCCTCTGTAAACTCCACATGGACTATATATATATAGAAAGTATACGTTCTCTTACGGTTCTTGACAATGTTACGGTTTGCGGCGTGATGTCATATGAAGTCGATGCTGTAATCAACTATTTACCGCCCACTTTGTTGACCAAAGATTTGTAACCTCATCCTCGACAGTGACACATTAACACTTTTCTCCTCGGCACAGATTTCTGATTATCTCGTCAGCGGCAAACCATCTTTTCTGTCTCTTCCTGTAAATCCAGCCTGTGTAATATGTGTGTATATATGTAAGACAGAGTGAATGATGGAGGTCTTCTCAGACGGTCCCCCTCCCACCATCCTCTCCTGCAACTGAAGAGAAAAAAAACCCTCTTTATTTATTTGTGTGGCTCCCCGGAGACGACGCTGGTTTATCGGTGGCCCCTTTTTTGGCTGACGGGGATAAAAATCTTCTGCCGTCTCTCCACCAATCGCAGCTTCTGAGCTGGATGTAGGCATTCCACAGCCGGCTGGATGGTCGAAGCAGATGGTCCGAAAAAAACCCTGACGCATATTTTGGAGAGGCGAAAACAAACTGCATATATATATAAATAAATATATATATACTGTATATATTGTCTGTGGGAGATGATCATTCCACGACTGTACAATTCCTGATAAATCATCATAAATACATTGTCAATAAAATATTATCAATATTTGATTGTGAAGATAAATCATGACAGTATTTTGCATCTATTAATCTGTTATGTTATATATATATATGAGGTTTACATTTACAGTAAGTCCTTGTTCGTGCACCAGCCGTTCATACAGAACCTGTTCAGCTGTCTGTGTATTATATGTTATCCGTTCCCTCCACATGCGATAAACATACCTCCGATCCACAAGTACTGTATATGTATCAAGGTTTAAGTTCAAGATGGCTCAAGTATGCATTTAAAGGGGCGATATGTAAGAATATTAGTTGGAAACGTAAAGAAATTAACTAATTCTTACATATCGCACCTTTAATTCAGCCTCTATGGTAAATAAATAAAGGAAAACATTCTTCATTTGTCGACGTGTTGTAACGATAAATGATTTTCACCAAAACAATCAAGAAGAGTTGAACTTAAACAGCGTAATCTCTCAGTATTCAGTAACTCACATGTCTGTATTTGCCTTCATTCACGCGTCACGTGTTCAGCAGGTGATTGTCATGACGAGTGTTCTTGAGATTTTTCTGAAATAAACAAACTAACTAATGATTTGTACACCTTCAGTGAACGGTTTGTTCCTTGTGTGGGTCGAACCATCACTGACTCGTTCGCCGTGTTTAAACTGAGGCACTCTGATGTTTTACTGCTTTAGTGGCGTGATTTGTTGTTGACCACGGCGAACATTTACAATCCTATATATAAATCTGTTGCACATTCGCTCCCAGACATAACACACTTTATGAGATACATGTAGACTACATACACAGAAACTCTTCTCTCTTCCAGTAGCATCCTGTTCTTCCACATTAAAAAGCGCTGGCTGACTTTCTGTTCTCACTGCACGCATCTATGAAGGATCGTGGATGAGAAGCCGTCATATTCTGGGTAAAGATTTGAATATATATTGTGATATTTCAGCTGATTTGTCACAAGCTATGTCTGTTAACTGGATGAACTTTGCACCGGTTGCAGCCTGAGAGGATCCTGTCTGTCATCTTGAATTCTTTTAGTATGTTTTAAACTGAATACGCTGCTCGATACTTTGGGTGTTTAATTTCACGGAGCGATTGCAGTTTTTTAAAATATACTAAGCTGTCCAGCCTGATCTCGGCTGCAGGCACAGACAGAAACAAGAGGGGAGAGACGAGCCCGGAGCAGATGGTCCTCCATCGTTCCCAGGAATGCTGACGATAAATGAGACCTGTTGTTTCTTGAGTCATCAGCGAGGAAACCGTCTCATTCTCAACTTCTGAATATGTCTCAAACCACATTAAAACACAATCTGTGATTTTATTAGAACTTCCCTGCTGATCTATTTATCATCCAATCACACCTCAGATAGTTGGACGCTGCAGAGGAGGAATGATTTTTGAAATAATAGAAATAAATCAGGTTGGTGGTAACCAATAGCAACCAGAAAGAAGGAGAAAAAGCCCATTAAAAAGAGATCCGTGTGAGCCAGAAGGAGCAGAGAGGTACAATCGAGTCTTTCTCCACAGGAGGTGTGCCTGAAAAACATTCCTCCTTATTTCAGAAAATGTCAAGTTCATCTGGGAGGCTGCAAACTCTAATGCCGAGGACGACCCGGCGAGCACGGAGTCCATCACAGCTGCACGGACTGACGTCAGATTCTTATAGTGAACAAACTCCTGTTTTCTGACAGCTGACAGGGTTCGAGAGTTACAGTCATATAAACCAGAGTCAGATATGTTGTCGCTGGTGTTGAAGATTGCAATTAAAGGGGCAGGTTGTAGGATTTTGTGGACTGTAGCTGTGAGGTCACAGGCTGCTACAAAAATGAAATCAGCCCCGCCTCATTCTCCTCTGTACGGAAGCCCAGAGGGACAAGTGAGAGTTTTTCTAAGTTTTCTCCTCGTGTGTGTAACAGAGTGAAGAATTCACACCGCTGTACTGAATTTTTCTTTTCACTACTCTTATGGCATGTATAGACTACAAATATACACATTTTTGGCTGAATTCATATTCTGTACCTTCACAATCATCACTCACTCAGCTGGACTGTGCTGAGAATGAGACTCTTGAGACACACATGAAATATTTTCACTTATATCAGCTTCAGTATTCATTCTTTTATAAAATAACCAAACCAGAGTTTGCTTTCATTTTTGACTGAGATTGTTTCTTTATTTGCTGTTGTTTTCATTATTGTTTTGTTTGATTTAAACAGTCCAGTGATTGTCTTTTTTTTTAAGAGTCCAGTCGAGGGAATTCTTTTTCACAAAGGTGGAGATGGTCCAAGTCTTCGCTGCTGTTTGTAGTTAGCTTTGTTATTTTTGGATATGTTGTATTGTCGGGGGAACCGAAGCAACTCGGAGAAAACCCCGACTGACCCAGGGATTTAATGACCTCCACACTGCAAACATCCTCTAACGTTGTTTCAAGAAGTCACGGGTGGTGTGAAAGGTCGAGATGGTAATTAATTCCCGCTGCTGTCAGTGTTGCACCACCTAATGGGTTTGGCTATTGATTCTCAATCCTGAAAAGAAGCTGGCAACTGCAGACCTTCTTGGTCCGTGGAGGGCATCCAGATGGATTTTCAGATATTTCAAAACAGCCTCATCAAAAGATGAACTGTTTGATGCAACTGCAGCCTCCAGTAGCTGTTCAGCAGAGCCAAACTCCTTCTTAAGGTCCTCAATCACCGCCTTGTTGACCTTTTTTGTGTTCTTCCAAGTTCTTTTTAAATCAGAGTCATCGATGTGGATGTTGTCCCGCGCCATGTCTGACAGACGCTGAACGACGGTGTCTTCCATCTGAGAGTACGGCCCGGATCTCTGAGGGGTGTTTTCGGTGAGCCTCAGCAGGAGGTCTGTGATGATTTCGTTAGTTGTCTTCTCTGACAGCCAAGCTGAGGAGCTGATTGACTCTTCTACGAGTTCAGGGGACTCTTCTGAGAGTCGCAATGAATCTGGTAATTTACTCAAAAACAGACTATGAACATGGTCCCTCTGTTTCAGGTCGTCTCTATCATCATCGCTGCAGCATGATGGAGACGGTCCAGCATCGTTGAAAGGTTCAACCATAGAACAACAGGGTGTCGTAGCCTTTCTGTCGGGGACTTCAGGGGACACTTCTGAGAGTTCACGTGACTCTTTTGGGAGTCTCCAAGCTCTCTTTCTAGAGCGGGACACCTTGCTGTTCTGAGGCACTGAGGAACAGAGAGGAGACACTGGTGTACTCTCAGAAGAAGCTTTAGCACATTTGACTCTTGAAGTCACAGTGACTTTGTTTTTCCTCAAAAACGGACTGTCAACACGGTCCCTCTGTTCCAGCTCGTCAGTATCGTCGTCGCTGCAGATATACGGAGCCGGTCCAGCATCGCTGAAAGGTTTGACGGGAACTCTAAGACAGCCTCCGTTAGTCAGCCACTCGGTGGCTTCAGGGGACAATTCTGGGAACTCTTCTCGGAGTCCCCAAGCTAACCCTCTAGATCTTCTCATCGCCCCCTTTCCTCTCTTGAAGTTGGCATGAACCTGTTGAAAGTTATTCATTCTGTTCTGTGTAAATCCTCGTTGTTCCTGCTTCTGGTAAACTAACTGGTTAAAACCAAATGTAACTTCTGTGAACTTTCACACCACCTATTAAATTTACATCAAAGATTCTATGATGTCACGGACTGTTTACTTTGGATCAAAGCACTTGTGTCAAATAGAAACCACACACACATACACACACACACACACACACACACACACACACACACACACACACACACACACACACACACACACACATTAACAAACACGCTCACACACACACACACACACACACTTGTTTTGCTGTATATATTTGCAGCCTATTGATATTGATTGACCATCGCTACTCTTATGACATGTATGGACTACAAATATACAAATGTTGGTACGTTTTTAATCATTTATGGGCTTTTGACTGATAAATAACTAAATATAAGAAGACTATCACTGCGTGAAAAGTGCCAGAATACAGAAATGTTACAGATGGATATCTCTAAGTTTGTCTAGAGGAAACGGACTGACTACGGAAGCCCTGAGGGGCAAATGAGAATTTATTTAATTCTATTATTTTATTGAAGTTTAAACCGGAAACATTTCTTTCATTCTTTTTTTCATGTGTCCAGTTGAGGGAACATTTTTAGAATTGGAAAATCGAGCACCTGAAAAAAAGTCTCACTTGGCCCTCAGGGCTTCCGTACCCCTAAGATGGCCTCTTAAACCTGAGAGATCAGCGTGTTTGTCTGTTCTGGCTACTGTAGAAACATGGCGGCACAAATATGGCAGACTCAGTGGAGGAGGTGCATAAAACAAAGACTAACAGCAACATAACCAGTAACTGATTACTAACGAGGACCAGAGTGATTATTTGTCAACTTAAATTAAATTCTAAATGAGACGAATCAGCAACAATCAGTTTCCATCGCAGCCTGTTGAATTGTTGGTTATAAATGAACAAAACAACATGAACAACCTCCTCCAACAAACTATAATTATGTTAATGCAAAGTGATGCTGATTAAACACACAACTGATTCCTTCCGAGGAGACTTTGCTGCAGATGTTCACGCCATCTGGATTCTCTCCTCGCTGCGTGGCGGGAAAGTACAAAAGATGGACTTTCTGTGTTGTTATTGGTTGCTGATCAATATAATCAGGTTTGGAAAAGTTGACACTGTCAGATTTTTGAGTCAGCAGTAATTGTAGTCAGTTCAGTCTGTATTAAGACCAATCACATCAGGCCATCAGTGGAAAACTCGTCAGCAGCAGCAGCAGTGTGTCGTCTTCACAGGATGATTCAATAATTAATATTCTAATATTCACTCTTGTTTGCAGTTGTGACATCAACTGTTAATACTGTGGATTTGTATGGATTTGTACATTTGGTTGAGAGTTTTTATCTGTCCGTCGTCTTCCACTGTGACTGAAAATTATTTACTTTTGTTGCATTTGTTTAAATTGCACTGCATATTACAGTTTTTCTTGATTGTTTACACACAAAAATTGGTACTTGAGACACAATGACCACAACATGTAACTCATGCACCAACCCCCTGAACCAATTCTGCGAAACAACAAGCACAATTCCTGCTTTACACTCAAATTGCAGTTTTGAAACACACTTTTTTCAAAACACTACACACAATTCTCTGCATTTGGCACAATTTTCATAGAGAAAATCTCTTGTTTTCACAAGGAACACACTGTCATCCAAAATTCTAAAGTTAAATGTCCTACTATGCACACTGACTCATCATATGGACAAACACCTGGACACCCTGCACAACACACTCATTCCACCAGAGCAGCTCAGGTACGTTGTCATTTGGGACAATGTAAGTTTCCACCGGGCTACTCTGGTTCATAACTGGTTCACTGCCCACCCACGCTTTACAGTTGTTTATCTCCCTCCATATTCTCCATTCCTCAATCCTATTGAGGAATTTTTTTCTGCTTGGAGATGGAAAGTGTATGACCGGAATCCACAAA
>CAEMYA010002120.1:331385-365520 GCA_903131615.1 Diplodus sargus
GGAGAATTGAGGGGTTTTGCCCGTTGTGTGTGTGTTTTTTGATTTGTGTGTAGAGTTCTGAGAGTAAGAGGTATGCTTTCAGAAAATGTGTGTAAACAATCGGGAAAAACTGTAAGATCATTTTGCAGAAATCAGAACACACACTGCAACAGTGTCTGTACAGTGGACACAGGTTTACATTTAAATAGACAAATAGTGCCCCCTGGTGGCCAATACCTGCATGTGTGCATTTCACATTTAGATCTCTCTCCATATATATTTTTATATCAGAAACATGAAGCGCACCAAGGAATATATATTTCTACGTTCCTTGAAGAACACCAACCTTGGCTGTCAGAGTTAAAGGGAAATTATATATTTTACTAGTTCAGTTATTAAAGTGGAATTATGGAATCAACCAAGTAATTTATAAAATCCCATTTAAAACCAAAATTCTTCCCTCACTCTTGGCCTCCTTTCCTTTGTGGTTACACATTTTCCTGGTAAAAGTACCCAGTGGGGTTTTCATACATAACATTTTATCTACTAAATATTATTATTCTCGTCTCACCTCTCATCTTAGACATCACACAACAGTCCATCTAAAGCATGAAACACTTCTGATCAATGAGTCCTGTTGAAGACTGAGCGCACAAATGTTCAACCAATTTGATGTACGGGGGAAAAAACTGCCAACATGATGAGAAACCCGACTCTTGATTTTTGTGGATGAAACTGAACAACGTGTTTGACGTTAGTGGTGATGCAACAAATACATCCTGGAAGTTCCACTTTTTCTAATACTGTACATATTTATCTTAAAGAGGTCCAATAACTTGAATTGTCTTAAAATACTGAAAGAACACTCTGCTGCACACAGCTGCAAATTAAAAATGTTTAATTTCATTTCACAGCATTTTTTTATGAATCCATTTTTACAAAGAGAAAATATATAAGAATAAGAATTATTTAAAAAAAGTAAATTTCTTTTCCCATGAGGCACAGAAATGTGTAGTCTTCATGTATTAATGTAGAGTTTCAGTTCCTTTCAGTACCTGCTAATGTCAAGCACAATTTAAAAAAACATTATAATAATGCTTAATAATAATAAACTTGATTGTTGCGATAAGCGAAATGAGTGTAAGAGTAATGACTTTGCTCTAGCTGAAGAAGATTTGTTGTTGTTGTAGTTACTGAAGTCGCAGCTTCACTACCAGACGTTGTTTAGGACTCCTCGCTGACGGGGCTGAAGGGTTTTGCGGGTTCCGCCATGAAAGCCTCGATCTCCTCCACGGTGCGAGGGACGCAGGTCAGCAGCTCCATCCCGTCTGCTGTCACCGCAATGTCGTCTTCAATGCGAACCTGGAAATGACACGACCGATCAAACAGGAAACGCTTAAACACAAATAAGAATTGATATGATGATTGTGAGCTCCAGCAGTCACTAAAAACCCTAAATTCATCATCTTGTAGACAACAAATTCAGCTCTACGACCCCTCTGATCCAAACAGACAACACCAAATATATATATCTCTGCAGGCAGACTGACCCCTCCAAAGCCGCGGAAGCGAGCCAGCACTTGGTTATCGATGAAGCAGCTCTGGGCGGAGTTGGCCAGCGCCTGATCCAGCAGGTGGTTGATGAAATAAATGCCGGGCTCCACGGTGAGGACCATCCTCTCCTTCACCAGACGGCCCATCCGAAGACTCCTCAGTCCAGGCTCGTCAATGCGCTCCACCCCCTGGACAACAGTGAAGTTTGTTCAAGCTGCAGCTTACAAATACAGAACTGTAACACTTTTTAATAACAGTATTGAGCTGATATTTATTTCTATTTTGGAGTTAGCTCCCTGAGTGCAGACACAGCTACAGGAGACAACTATTAAACTAGATTTTATGCATTTTTCATGTGTTAAATATTCTTTGTGAATCCGTTCTTCAAACACTAAAGTTTCTCTGGCATCTGCTCAGTTTGTCATGTTTCCACAGACTGTGTGAGCTCTGTATTTATATTCATGGAGCTTCTCAGTGCACTTCCCATACTGACACCTTCTGCTGCTGAACACTCAGCAGTTCCACTGCAGCTTCAGTGGGTTTACACGCTTCTATATTTAGTTATCAGAAGTGCATAACTGTACAAAATCCTTCACCGCGACCTGAAACCATCTGTGTTCAGAGTTCAGACAACATTTCAGCTTCCCCTCTCTCCTGCCCTCAGCCTGAACTTGTTCCTGCAGCTTGGCCTTTTTTTGTTCTGCTCTCACTTCTGCTCTGAGGGTCTCTCTATAATGGATGACACATCAATATTGGAAGCCCACAGCTGTGTTTTCTTCTTCTACTGTCTGGAGTCCTGACTGTCTGGCTGGCTGCGATTAGAGCAATCTCAGAACGCAAGATCTCTGTTTTCACCTCAGGGTATCCTCCCACATCGTGCACATCGATGCCCAGCAGGTGTCCGAGGCCGTGGGGCATGAAGACGGAGCCCAGGTGGACCTTCAACATGTCGTCCACGGAACCTCTCAGGATGCCGATCTTCACCAGCTCCTCCAGGTGAACCCGGTCAGCCAGGCGGTGCATGTCGGTCCACTTCACACCTTCAACACAAGAAGCATGGTTTATAAAGAGCAGCGAGATTATATCCTTTTATTTATGTATGTTGGTATTTTTAAGTTGCAGCACGTAAAAACTTGCCAGCTGTTGAAGTCATACTTAAAACAAATATGGGTCAGTTTATCAGACAGTGTCAGCTAACTGCCAACTGTAGCTGCTGTTAGCTAGTAAGCATCGTTAGCCGTGCATCTAGCGGTCCAGACTAGGAGGAGCAGAGGAGTGTTGGTGGTTACACAGTTAGGATACAATAAATGCAACTAACTAACTAACTAGGATAGCAACTTTGGAATGGGCCTCTTGTCAGCAAATTATTCATTAGACTTGATAAGCTATAAGATTTCATTTCTCACATTCTGTTAATATTTTTTTGTTGTTTTTTTCAAATCTTGTCAACTGAAATTCTCACTTATTGCACCTTTGAGCCTGAAAGCCAATCAAGATGTAAGAACAGGTTTTCAGTTAACTCACAGTTGTAGTGTACAAACTAATATTATTGTTGTAAAGCAGCAACTTTAATTTAAAAAAATAGAAAATATATTTACCTCTCCTGACAACATATGTCTATAAAGGCTATGGGCTATAAAATGTTCTTTTCCTTTTTTCACTCTTCGTAGGTCAGCAAAGTGTATTCTGAAGAAGCCCAGGAAGCAAAGGAAACATTTCCCGGAGTGTTTATGATTTAAGAATGTATCACAAAAATGTTTTGCCAGGATTGTTCTGTTTTTAAAATTTTTTTTGAGCATATGGAAATTTAAACTTGCCTGGAAGAGTGTTTTGTTGCACTTTGGCCTCTTGTGGCTGAAATTATCATCCTGACAGTTTCTTTTATTTTCAACCTGAAGTTTGAAGTCATAAACGTGAGAGAAAACATTTCTGTCACATGCCTTTAAAGCTTCCACAGGAGTCCATAGTTAAACCAACTAAAAAAAGATGATAACCTGGTCTGATGGCAGCCATGACAGCCCTGGAGGACTTGAGCACCGCCTCATAAATGGCCCTCTGGTCTGGAGTGAACTTGCCGTTGGCTGGGAAGGAGCAGGTGATGTCTGAGGAGTAGCAGTAATACTCTCCACCCATGTCAAACAGACTGCAGGGGACAACACATCAGAATTGGTTCAGTCAAATGTATTCCCACAGTGCGTTGTGTTTGTATCCAAAGTGTTTTTGCGGCAAAAGTTACAAAACCACTGAAGGCTACTAACCACATGTCTCCATCCACGATTGTCTTGTCATTGGGAGCTCCAGCATGGCCGTAGTGGAGAACGGAGGAGTTGTTGCCGCTATTAAACATCAACAACGTGTACATTTAAAATCACAGAAAAACACATTTTAATGAACATATTTCAGCACAGCATCAAAAAGATTCCAGTCATTATACATTTTGTCAATGTCCTTTAACCTTTTCAGCGTGGAGACTTAGACAAGAATCGCTGCGATGATCAGGTCATCACTTTATAAAGCTGTTAATTAGAACAGAAAAACAGCTTGTATCCACCGACGACAACATCCCCAGGAAGTAGTATTCATTAAACATGGCCTTTAATACAAAAGGCCGACGGCATGATTGGCAAAAATGTCTGAAAATTCTTCACTCATAATGATGCTGCTGGCTGACAGTAACCATGCAACGGATATATACGGGAGACTGCAGCGCGAACTTACATGGTGCTTTACATGGTGTGAGATCTAAAGATGTGGACTGGTAACTTCCTCATTAATAGCAATAATTGTATCGCATCAGCATTGTAATTAACCAATTATATAAGTTATTACTGAGGCTATAATCATGCGTCTCCAGGCTGCACATAGGTGAACAAAAATACTTGTCACTCATGTTTGTTTTTGTCTTTGTTTGAAATCCGCCTCCAGACAGGAAGTGAATCAACCGATCAGCTTGCTTGATGCAGCTTGAGACAAGACTGAGATTTGGGAGCTGTGTGTCTTTGGAGGAGCATCATTTCAGTGTCGGTCTGGAATAAAATAGGCAAACATTGGCTGAATAAAGACTTACGTTCCGCAGATACAGGTGTACGAGGTGTGACGCATCCCTCCTTTGTTGTAGCAGTAGTGCTGGAAAAGGCTGCAAGGAAAACAAAAGAAAAAAGAAAGAAAAGGGAAACAAAATGTTCAGAGAGATCACAGAAAATACTGATTAGCAGTTGACTTTTCGCTGCCCTCCTTCTGACTCTGTGCTTTTTACGAATTAATTTAGCACTCATTTAATCATCACACAGTCAAGCACATCAAACACTTGTTCGGAGCGCGACAGCATCGCAACTCTAAGATGACAATCACACATCTCCTGATTATTCTTGCCAAGCAAAAGGCAAACGAGCAAGACTGGCAGCTTATCCGACACACAATTATTAAAAAACAAGACACAAAAACAACAACAACATTCTTAAATTATCACTCAAGGTTTTAGAGAGACTGTTTGAAAGTCAGTGAAATACAGATATAAAAGAGTAGACAGACATATTTTATTTTTATGTCTTGTCACCAAACATGGACGTGCACCACTCACCTCTCCATTTCATATTCTTTCTGTCCAGGCTTCACGTTCTTCATGATCTACAGAGAAAATGTGAGATTATATGTGATGAACAAACTTAAAAACTACCAAATAAAACCGTGACTGACTCTTTTGATCTCAACGTCCACCCTATGAAAAGACCACCAAACCCTAATAATGGTTTCTGTATGTACCTGATTGCACACTGGCTTAAAATCCATGGCGCTCTCTGTATGTTCGCCTGTAAGTTTCTATTTTAAAAATATTTCCATGTAGTACAAAGTATGTATTCCAGTTTAAAGTCTTGCTGATATGGGACAACGTCTGTATAGCCACAGGGAAAGTTTTACCTGAAATCCTATCAAATATAGTAGCTCTGTGGACACGTGGGGAAAAACATACCTCATTTAATGAGTTTAATAAATAATAATAATGGGAAAACAAGATTGAATTCTTAGGGTATGTGATTTCAGAGGACATATAGAAAGAGTTTAGGGGCACCCTGGTCGCTCTGTCCTATCGAATAAAGCCATAAAAAGGAAAAAAAAAAGGAGTTTATCTGTTGTGATAAAGCGAAACCCTGTGCAGAAGTTAAATATTGCTTTAATGTTGCAGCTTATTGGTCGAAGGCTATCTCTGGTAACTGCTGCCCTCAAAGCTACTGGATGAAGTTAAAATCAATGGCATTTAAACAGTTTATAGCCTGAAAAGGTGCTGACATCTTAAATCCTCTGGGGGAGTTTTAAACTCAATAAGCTGCTTGACACTTTGATACTTTGTGGGTGTTTAGTTTCGTGTCCTGAACTTTAATTTTCTTTTATATGTTTCAAAGTTTCAAATATACCATTTTGTGTGTGCTTGCAGATTCTCTGAAGGATCTTACCATTTTGTGGGCTTCACTAGAAATCCTGTTGGTGTAGCGCAGGACCTCCAGCTCCATATCAGTCTTAGTCAGACGGCTGCAGACACACAGAAGGAACAAGAGGTGAGAGAACGGCTCTCTCATCACACTGGCAGTTTATCGATGCACAGTATGATGAATTCAAACAACCCTCGAGTCTTTACACTGAGGGCTGGCATGAAGACATTCTTAAAATCCATCTTTTTTTAAGTAGAGAACAACCAGATGGTCCTCCATTATTCCCATGAACATTGTATATACACATCAGGCCTGATGTGCCTTGAATCATCAGTAGGAAACTCATAATTGACTGTTTAAAATGTGTCCAACGATAGAATGTATTACAATCTTTGATTTGAATCTAACACCATATTAGATTTTGCCTGCTGATCTTCAGTTGTGACAGGGAAGCGATAGCTGCACCTTACACGGTTAAATGTAGTGGAGGTGTAATGATTTGTACAATAATAGAAATAAATCACAGAGCAGTGGCAACCAATGGAAAGAGTGAGAGGAAAAAAAAAAAGCCCATTAAAAGAGAGCCATGTGAGCTCTGCAGAGCAGAGGGAGCAGAGAGGTACAATCAAGTCTTTCTCCACAGGAGGTGTGCCTGAAAAACATTCCTCCTTATTTCAGAAAATGTCAATTCATCTGGGAGGCTGCAAACTCTAATGCCAAGGACAACCCAGCGAGCACGAAGTCCATTACAGCTGCAAGGACTGTTCTCAGATTCTTAAAGGGGAAAAAAAACACAAGCCCATGAAAAACTCCCGTGTCTGACTGCAGACACAATTACCAGACTGGGCGGATGCAACTAACGATGTTTGGGAGCTAAAAGTAGCAGAATAACTGAAGGCTTCGCTACAGATTTCTCTCACTGTGAACTGACTTTCTGAATAATATTTTATAAAATATTTTAAATTCTTACCATTCCACAATGACTGGGTGTAGAAGAGTGTTGTTCACTTGGAAGCTGGAAAAAAGAAAGAGCAATGTTGTTATTATAAATAAAGCTTTGGCAAAAGTTAAATAAGAAATGTCTCTCTCTTGTTCTCGTCACGTTAGTTTTCTCATGTTGTCAAATATCCGGACGTTCATAATTAGGATGTCAAAATTCTTGACCAATGATATTTCTGCCTCTGTTCCACAAGCCCATTATTTAAATACCATTACACTTCTGTCATCTTGTCTTTAACAGATGCTACTGTACAAACATCACCTCCCAATCACCACCGTGACCTCCAGGATCTTTACATCAATGGAGCCTTACTGCCAACATTTTCTTCCTCATTTGCCAACCTCAATTTATACTGTTACACAGTTTTATTGAAATGCAAATGGTTATATCAGCTTTGAATTAAGTGTCTGAGACTTCTTTTTCAAAGCCGTGAGGGTCACAGTGTGGAAGAGATAACACGGTGTAATGTATGCGGTTCAAAGAGAACAAAGACTAGCTCAGGACAACAGTAACAACGCCATTAACTGATAACTAACAAGGAAAAACATGATCGTTTGCTTAATTAAATTATATTTAGAATTAGGTTCATCAGCAACAATCAGTATGCATGGCAGGTTGCTGCATCCTTGGTTATAAAAAAGAAAAAAAACAACAACAATAAACTCCACAAACAACTATAATTATGTTAATGCAAAGTAACGGCAATTAAACATACCCACTAATTCCTTCAAAGGAGGCTTCACGGCAGATGCTCCCGCTATCTGTATTCCGTCCTCGCTGCGTGGAAGAAAAACAAACACCAGTGAAGAGAAATGACATCACCAAAGAGTGCATTCACATGTCGATACAGCACGTTCGATTCTGAAAGCTGTCAAAAGTAGTAAAAAAGGAGTTTATATTCATTTGTAATAGCAGACATTTTGTGTCGATGTTACACACATTAACATTTTATTTTGAGAGAGTGAGCTGTTTATATACGAGTCTATTTCTATTTCTTAACTTTTTATTATATTTTTTTATTCTTTACTATAATCAATATTGTTTATTGTTACACTGAACTCTCCTTAAGCTGCTATGACACAGAAACTTCCCAGTTTGTGGGACTAATAAAGGAATTCTGATTCTGATCGTGGAAGGGTGAAGTAAACCCACTAGACCTTAGAAGACAACCATCCTTACAGTTGGTTTAGTAAAATACTTCCCCACACCTGAAGAACTGGATCTGTGATCAGTCATCTGATACAAAGTTAATCTGTATACATAATTAGTTGTAATCATATAGGAATGATTGCTGCACTGTTCTAAATCAACACTACAGAGTAGCCATGAGCATACCAGTGTCAGGAGAGTCGCTGGTTTCAGGTTGGATAGGACACTGACGATCTGCAGGGAAACAGACAGGCAGTAATTAGAGGACCCAGACAGACAGCAGAGCGCCAGAGACAACAAGCACCGGTTTTCTTCTGCTCTCAGGCTGCAGAATAAAGGTCACTCTGGCAGACGCTGTTGTGGCGACGTGGCCTCTGTGGTACTCAGCAGCACACTGAATGACAAACCCAAGTGACTTTATTACTCCTCTGCCAACAGCCTAAATGTCAGACAACAGATCCCTGACTCAGTGCTCACAGACGATGTGGTGACATTTCAGCAATCTTATTATTAACGCTACTAAAATTAATTTCTATGTATAAAAAAAACCCTCCCTAAGAACAACAATCCAAATCAATTTGCTGCTTCATTTTGGGACACTGGAATAATAATTATCATGCTAAAAAGTTTTAAATGCCAGTCTGGTGATGTCTTTATCTAACAAGCATTCCAGTGATTAGCTGCAACAATAACTTCTACCTGTAAAAAATGAGGCTCTGTCAAGAAGTTACAAATCTGATTATTTACGTTTTATTAATAACTGAACATTTGAATCATTTAATGCAAGATTAAGATTCCTGCATGTGTCAAGTAAAGCCGAATAAAAGACGTTTGCACAGCAATGATGATTTTACTGACATAAAACAGAACTTGAAAAATCAGTGGAAAGCAGCAAATATCAATACGAATACTCATTTCATTGGTCTGAGAATGCAAATGTGACTTGTTGCACGCACCAAAAATTCGCACTGATCCACAAATATGGATCTCAACAAAACTCTGCCAACAATAAATCATGAAGGTTAAACACCAACCAGATACGTACGAAAGGATGAAAAAACACCTTACGCACATTTTCCTCCACAAACTGCTGCGTTCAACAATTTAAAGGTGAACCACTTACATGTTAAGCAGGCCAATGCTGATAAAAGTGTGTGTGCGCAACATCTTCCATGTGTGAATGTTTCAAAATTAGAAATCTGCTCGAGTATTCATGACCTGGTTCTGATAAAGAAGACTATTTTAGGTGCTTCCGTCGGCAGCATCGCCGAGTGAATGCTGATCACCTGCAACTACTTTCTTTGTCTGGCAGTATTAGCAAATTATTATTTGATTTTATATCACACTGCAGTGTGGAGCTGCTGCAGCTTCACGGAAGAACTGGCTGTTACTTGTGATAGTGATAATTTGAAACGAAACCTGTGACTAATTAGGAAATCTAACACCTCAGGCAGGTGTGCTGATGTAAAAAAAATAAATACCCGAGACGTCATCAGCAGGATGAGTCATCGTAAGGTCACAGTGTATAACGAAAGAGCGTATAACTGAGAGTGATCATTTAAGATTCCTTCTTTTAGACATTAGTTGATCATTAAATTCTGTTCTCTGATTATATTATCCTGATTTGTCAAGCTCCACACCTCCAAAGTACCCTCCAGTATGGCTCCCCTGGGAATCTGCAGTCGCCACTTCTACACTGTTTTCCCAAACTCTCAAAATAGGCAATTACAGAAAGCCTGAACAGAATGTATATTTAGACTGGGCTGTTTAATGACGAGAATGGAGCTGCAGCTTACAAATTCGAAATAGACTTCAAAATACAAGTCCTCAGGGAATTTTGGTGGTAATCTCTGTCAGAGGTATATACACACACACACACACACAAATCCATATGCTTGTTTCCAACCCAGCTACTGTACACATTCTCTGACGAGCATTGAAGTGACGCAAATGTATGCACGTGCCCAAAAACATCCAAACACATGCAAACTCAACCTAAACCCTTTGAATAAACCAGTGTGGCGAGTACGTTTGGCAGAACATAATTACATTTTACTTGACATATTAAGTCGAGTAGATGTAAATTATGCAGGTCTATATTTGCAATGAAAATGTACCTGCTAGCGCCAGAGATCCAAGAACAAACCCAAACCAGATACTGGTCCCACTACCTGGTGCCACACATCTTTGCCAGAAGGTTGAAATAAAAGACTGATGACTTTCACCTTTAAAAACAGTCTGTGGAAGCACTGGTGTCCTTTGCTTTGACTTCATAGCTCAGTGACTGAACATCAAGGTTCAGTTACTGCACAGAGAAAAAAGGTCACACACACACACACACACACACACACACACACACACACACACACACACACACACACACACACACACACACACACACACACACACACACACACACACACACACACACACACACACACACACACACACACACACACACACTTACGTCACAGGTGTAGTGCACCTCATCGACAGCATACTTCGCCTTGAAGTGCTCCTTAGGATAGATCCTGCCAAAATATGCAAAACAAAACAGGTAAAAAAAAAGTCCAGTCAACAAACAAAAATACTGCCCCTTTGATTCCACCGGGCACGTCTGTTATCTGGCGAATGCAACGCCGCTTTGTTCTTACGTCCACGCTGCTCCACATCCCGCTGGGAGCGCATCATGACTGCCAGAAATTTGAGTCGTCAGATTGTATTTAGTTTGTCATTTTTTTGTCCTCAATTGTAGTGCTTCTACTTCGGTTGAGTCGGCTACATTGTTTCATTATTTGTCTTATTTAAGTGTTCTGACTTTGTTGTGCTGTAGATCTACGCAGGATGTTTCCTTTTGAAGCACTCTGTGGTTCTCCTTTCTGACTTCCTGTCTGGCTCAAACTGCTCTGTTCAGCTTGAAACAGTTGCGGTCCGCTTCTGTCAAAAATAGACTTGGCGCGTATTAATCGCGGAGCAGAGGCGCTTCTGGGATGCTGCTGATAAGTACGATGGCGCGGCAGATGGAAACACAAGCATCACCTAGATTGGCTGCGATCAGCGGCAGCAACGCGGCGGAGACGGGCCCGTTGGAATCTGGTTCCAACACATGCACTCATTCAGCATGTTAAGACATCAATTTGTAAAACAATAACTGAGTACTCAGTTGTATTCTCAAAGTTGTATGTTTAAAGAGGATAAAAAACTATTAATACAACTTATTTGTTCCTCTTTTACACGTGTAGTGTGTAAACTGGAAATAAAAGGCTTTGTTATCAGTATAATCAAAATGTGCCTGAGGTGGTTTGAGAGATGACTTAACTAAAGTCTTAAATGGTTCCTGCTTGGCCTTTACAATACATAACCTAAATACAAACACTCATACAAAACATATTTTTGTTGGCTGTAAAAGATCCAACATGCAGCACATGACTTTGTCAACCTTTTCTTCAAGTTAGAGCTCACAGCTATGGGCCAGCTGGTGGTGACTGCTGGCCATGTACACAGCTCTTTGAAGATTAGTGTGACTCACTCTCCCATCCAAGTAGCATAGCTTTCAGGCAGTTTGGGAACAAAAAGGAAGGATTTCCCAGAGTCCACATCAATGGCTCCATAGCAGTCAGATTCGGTTACTCCAAAAGCCCAGTGGAAGAAAGACTCCTGCAGAATAGAAGGAATCAGCCAAAGCATTAGTGAGGGAGATTATGAGAGTCAGCTAGAAGGGAAAGTTGGCCAAGTCTGCTCTATTATATAAGACAAAATAAGGTGTTCTCCTTCATTAGGCCAGTTAGACCAAGAGTGGTGAATACAGAGCTCGACAACAAATACAACTTTTAATGTACCCATTGATTTTTGTAATAAATCACAACCTTAAGAGGGAGTGTTGGACAACTTCGAGTGATTTATCTGCAGGATGGCTGACCTACATCTTTTTGACAGAGACGGGTGATTAACAAAAGAAACTCAGAGCTGGACTTGACTTTAGGAAAAGCTGGAGGTTCTTTGTGGGTGCATCTTCGAGCAACTGAGCTAAAACGACACAGGAAATGCTGGAAGGACTTTTCTGGTCCACCCCCTTGTCCTCAGATAGATTTGCATCAACCCAGAGTCCACTACAGACTACCTACCTGCCTGAACAGGACGTCTGTATCCGTGCAGTACCTCTGCTTCTGCTCTCCACCCTGCAGCACGACCACTGACTGCGGCACCACTCCGTCTTTGGCTCTCAGCCCTGTGCATAGACGTCGGCGGTTCTCTGCAAAGAGGGCAGCAGACACCCTGAGGGTGTCATTACCCAGCCAGTAGACGGATCTTAAAGGACAGAGAGACAGAGGTTAGTTGGCAAAGCAGTTGGAGAGACTGACGCTCAACTAGGAGTTGACCTTGAACGCATACACAATCTACTTGTCAGGCGAATCATAGAGATTACAGTAGTGGATCTTCTCTAACTTATCTTTCCAAACTTCACATATAACTTCATTGATAAACCAATCAGCTTTATGTGCACCAATAGCTTGATTGGACAAATTACTTCATGTGCTCTTCCTGTAGCAACATATATCAATAATGCACCGTGATTTATGGCTAAAACGTGGGGAGCTTTTGCCAAAAGAGAACTGTAATTAATGCAATATTGTGTTGTGTTGTGTTGTGTGAAAATGGTGCAAATAGAGACATTTATTGTGTATTTTATGTACATATATTTTGCATTTTAGATTGAGGATGATTATTGAGATTAAAATGATCGTGATATTACATTTTGACTAGATCACCCGCCCATCCCCTCCACTGAAGGGCACCGGTTCTGGATTAAAACTGCACTTTTACAAGGAATACAACCCTAAAATGACTTTAAATGTCCTCACTGTCACTTCCATCATCAGTTATTCTCCAATATTTCCACCCCTGCCTATTCACAACAGTACAGAATAGCAGCTGCAGTAAGAGGAAACTTTGCTTAATGTCTTTAGACCCATTGAGCTCAAGATGTTGCAGTTCACTTGCACACACACAAACATAGCAAGCAGAGCGGATCCATTATGTTTCAAGCTCTATCAGGAGGTAATCCTCAGGATTTGGTCGGTACGTTTCAGCATGAAGAGGTGGGCGAACCCACTGCCCTCAGAATGAGCTAACACAGAGATATAGACAGATAGACATGCTTTTAACTTGATCTCTGGCTCAAGCTTCATGGATAAGATAACAAACACATCCACTGTACCAAAGGTTAATCCATTAACTCAAAGTATTTTATGGCTCAGCAATTTCTATATCATTCACTGCTGGCTGAGTATCCAGGTGTAAATGTGTGTCTATGAGGACGGAGCATCCAAAGGAGGGGTGGTAAATGATGTTATTGAAGAAGGCAAACACAATCATGTAATATAACTGTTAAAATTCCCTGATGGCAATAGCCCAAGAACAAAAAAATACCTTGTAAATGTATTAAACTATGTTAACTTTTAAAGGAAAGTATTTCTGTGGTTGTGCAGGATTGCATAATGTCACAAGGCGCGCCTCATGTTTGCTTCCTGATCACCATATTACTGCTGATCGCTGACAACTTTATGATTACCACAGCAGATTTGAGAACGCTTTTATCTCAGGATCACAAGAAGTCGGCCTTGGCTGCGTCCTGATCACAGGAAGATGAAGCTTGCCCCTTTGGAGATGACTAGATAATCATTCCACACAACATAATTGCTGTATGATCTTCTGCATGTCAGCTCATTAACCTCTGGATTATTTGTTATAATTGAATGCTCCACTTCTTAAAATATAAAGCAACTGTATCTCTAAAACAAATGCACGAATGGGTATAAATAAACTGTGGTGAAGAGACATTTTCCTCCTGTCAGATGCACATAAAAAAATAAAAGACATAATGCAAGGATGGTGCTGCAGTTTTTGGCAATGTATGCAGGACACTCCAAACAATTTTTCATAAAACGACAGCATCCAGGCACAGATGACAGACTGTCAAAGAGGACCGACACACTGACAGTGAAACACGAGCAGCTTCACTGTGATGACAGGTAGATGTATATGCCAACAAGATATTTTGACACCTTTAGTGAAAAAAAAAATACAGTTTTTAGCTTTAGAAACACATCCAATGCTGCTAGATGGAAGTTATCTTTATTGTGTTTTAATCTCACTGGAGGTGGAATGAGGAATTTAGATGCAAATGCAGTTTATCTATGTTGAAACTCATACAAAGCGAGCAGTCGTTCTGTTTTAGAAATGAAGGAGTAAGAACAATATGTTCTGTTACACAATAATGATCCCTCCAAATTATTTTCTTCAATGTTTGATTCATCTTGTGTGCTACTGGAGACTTCCATGTCTTCAAATACTTGAAATTAAACCGTCACAAGGGTCACAAGTACAGATGGCTTCACTAAAATAGGCTCCAAGCCAAAAAAAAGTTGGGAATAAAGTGAAATTACTGTCGAAATAAATGTTTAATCAACTTTTCACAAGTCAAAATATGTCTGAAGAGTAAGCTAACTGAACGCAGCTACAGTTAGTTAAGCTAGCACCACAGTTTTGGTTAAACAGAAGCTTTTTTTATTAATTTATTTATTCCTTATTTCTTAATATGCCTGTTGTGAACATGTGTTCCTTAATATTTTTTAATATAAACAGTTAAGGTTTATATGCAACACATCTCTTGACATATTAATCGTGTAGAAAGTTCAGTTACTGAAGACATTTTGTTAACGTTACTCGTTAACTAGTTAACTGTTAACGGCGCACTAACGGTCACTTACACATTCATTATCGCACGAGCTCAGATTAACACTGTCTTTACGTTGCTGTGGACTCAAAATAAAAGCTAACATGTCTCTATTTTTATTACAGGATTGGAAATAAATACAATAAATAGTAATTTGTTGAATCGCTGTCAGAAATCAGAAGAGACAACTCACTGTGGTGCGGCAGCCATGTTGACGTGCTGGTCCAGACTGTCACGTGCAGGCGGGGGTCACGTGACTTTTGTACGGCTCTGATCAGCTGACGTGGCGGTGTGCTGCGTTCGCGTGTTCAGGAAAACAGCAACTTCGCCGGTGAAATTTGATTTGTGAGCCTTTTATGGTGTTCATTTCTTTCCCGAATTGGGCTGTCGTTAAAAAAGTGCTGATGTCAGGGAGAGAGATAACCACGAAATAAATCAGAATCACCTAAATAGACGAAAGGGGGTCAAGATAATGCAGGCACCATCAGCTAGTAAAGAAAACACCATGGAAAATCCTTCACCCCCTAAATGCCACATCAGTGCCAGTACTGTGGTTGACTAATACAACAAGAGAGCACTAAGTACATTTACAATGATCTGATTGAATAATTAATACAAATAACAATATTTCATTTCAGCAAACAAGTGCAGAAAATTCAAAAGGTACATTTATCGTCATTTATGCATTAAAACAAAATACTATTAAAAGACCTTGTACTTGCTACTTTTATTTATTTAATTATTTATTTATTTATTTATTTCTATGCTCTGTGTAGTCATGCCACCTCACCAATATCACTGATGCTCTGTATTTGGGTACCAGTGATGATGGTTAGGAAGCATCACCCGCTGAGGGCTACAACGACTAAACATGTAATCAGAGCCGGCCCAAGGCTTTAATCAGAATTTGATTTGGGCCCCCAAAGTATTAATCATATATTTCCATACTCCATCGTTTGTCCACTCTACATATAACTCCGCAATTATCATAGCTAACTGATCAGCTGGAAGTATCAAAATAAACCAGCAGACAATAAATCTTCTGTAAACAAGTTAACTATTTTAATATGCGGTGTGCAAAAAGTGCAGAACAGTCACTACAAACAAATGGTTTCTTACATAACATGATACATGCCAAGTAAGCAAAATGCAAATGTTAAAACTTAAATAATGACATAAATTGAACTGATTAAACCATTAGTATTGACTTGTCCGCCTGTTAAAAATATGTTGGGTTTTCTTTTCGTTTTGTACGATTACCACTGATATAACATATCACACATATAAAAAATATGCATCTATCGACCTGTCATGTGACATTTCGAGAGCTGCAGCTTCCTAATTGGCTTATTGCTTTGGCCAGCCTTGCATTATTATCTATTAAATAAATGTAGCTATGGACTATAATACACAGAGCTACACACGCAGAAACCATCCAGCTCTCAGCTCTGTTTGTTTCATTATCATCAATCTACATCTGCAGTTATACATTATATATATATTTGTATTATTGAAAAGAGAAATAGCATGATTGAGACACCTGACCTTGTAGTCACACAGGCGATCTGCTTTCGGTTCTTCTTCTTTTTTTAATTAATTTCTTTCGTCATGTGCTGAGGAAGCAACATTTCAGATGGTCATGAATACAAATAAGCCCACACTCAGAGAATTAGGACATGTGTAATCTGCAGGGAGCGCACAATGTTTTCACACACATACGTGGTGAGAATCTAGTATATGATGATTATTTATTAACATGTGTTTTGTGATGGTTCTTAGCTAGTGAGCTTTTTATACAAGACGGCTGTGTTCATCGAACAGTGCACTAGATTTGATTGTTTACAAGTTAGAACTGGACTAAATAATGTGTCATGTTTAATGTATGTAAGTGTCCAAAGGGTTAAGAAGCTCCACTTAAACACACAAGCTCACACTCTCCTCTGATTTGCTTCCGCAGTGGTGCTTTTCCAGTGGGAACAGTAGGGGGAGACGGAGCTCTCCTCTGTCACGGTGCAGGTAGGGGTCGAGAAATAATTAATTATCATCATGAGTGACTGCAGATACATGATGCAGGTAACTCTAAACAATGTGTCATAAAACGACAGCATCCCGGCACAGATGACAGACTGTCAGGAGGACCGACACACTGACAGTGAGACATGAGCAGCTTCACTGTGATGACAGGTAGATGTATATGGTAACAAGATATTTTGACACCTATCTGTTTTACTGAAAAAAAAAAAAGAAACGTTTTTAGCTTTAGGAACACGTCCAATGCTGCTGGATGGAATTTATCTTTAATGAATTTTAATCTCACCGGAGGCGAACGAGGAATTTAGCTGTAAATATTTTCAAATGCAGTTTGTCCTTGTCAAAACTCAAAGTGTGCAGTTATTATGTGGACTTCATATTTTGCAAGTGAATTCTCATTTTAGATTTTTAGATACTATTAAAAAAAGCTCCTGACCTTTCCGACACCCTCGCTGCCAGTGTGGTCTCTGCTAAATGAGGCCGCTGCTCTCTCTAAGTTGAGTCTAATTTAAACCAGAGGCAGTTTCCCCTCATTATTTTAAACTGAATACAAAAGGACACTTTTTTGAAAAAGAGCAAAGTACAATCCAATTATAGGCATCCGCGTATTTCTTGCAGAATACAATAAAGTTACGGAAAAGTCGGATTAGTTCGCAGACAAATCAGTGGCTTGAACAACAACTACACGTGACTCACATGTGGTTGTTGTTCCTCAGCGGCCTTCTGGCATCGAGGAAGTGTGTTCTGCTGGAAGTACAAAGGAGGACCGAGGGACACCAGGCGTCGAGCCACCACTGTCACTGCAGACTGCGCGCCAATTCCCCTGCATCCTAAATTTTATCTCTAGTGCCAGCTGTAAGTTGTGCTGATACAGTTGAACTGCTCGGCTTTGAACCCTTGACTTTACCCCTTGCGGGTGTTGGACATTTGCAGGGGAAGGAGGAGCATCTTCAAAGACACTCAGGACAACAAAGGGACAAAAATAAATGAGAGAAAGTAGGATGGCGGGGGAGCGTAACATTCTGAAATAAGTTCAGCAGCGATGGTTGTTATTAGAGAGTTGCTGGTTTCTTTGCTCAAACACTTCCCACTTTGTCTCTAACCACTTCCCTTGAGCAAGGCACTTAACTTAACACGTAGCAAGACAGAGACTGCTTCCAGTATCCTTTCTTGAAAATATGTTGCTCTTGGTCAATAATTTTTAATCAAATAACATCTGACATAACATTCAGCGTGTGATCTGTAAACACAGAGGCAGAGTTTGCAACTTGTGTAAAAACAAAAGCAGTGAGTTTTCCTGTATTTCGTCCCAAATATCATCATTATGGAGAACAAAGGTGTGGAGTATAATGCAGGTATTATGTGCTAAGTTTCTCTGAGCGATTTGAGAGTTTTGCTCCGTTTCAAGTTCAGTTTTAATCATCAGAAATCTTTTTACTTTTTCAAGGCGACAGGGGACGAGAGTGACATCCTCAAAGAAAAGATCAGATCACTTAAAGTTTCCTTCCAGAAACTAATTCTATCCTTCTCCTACAAAAAAGAAATACTTCAGTCAATTAGGCAGATAGTGGAGTCTGTCAAGAAGCACAATTGACTTGGATTACTTCGTCTCTTCAGATGACCAGAAGAGGGTTTAATTAAAACACAAAAACGCTGCCTGAAGGCGGTCGGACTCTGCCGAGTGGGTTCTTACTGTAATACCCTCCAGTGAGAGTGTCATAAAGGAATAAGTGATCACAAAACCTTAATTATTCAAATACAGTTAATACCTTTTAAAAGGAGACTGTTTTAATATTACTGATTTACTGAATCATCATTATTCTGCAAAAATAGAAGAATAGCAACACAAGGACACAGACAATCGACTGTATCCTCCATGCTGAGTAATAAAGTCTTAAACTTAAGTCACTTACATCACGTGTACGAAGTGTATAAATTGAAATATTTGACTCAGAGTTGAGATTGTGTATGTTCAGATGATTGAAGATGCATTTGTAGATGCATATTTAAAGGTGCACTATGTGTGATAATGACAAACTAAATAATCAAACAATTTCATACTGTTGTTCTTTGTTTATATGTGGCGGACCCTGCCACCTTTCTAGCTTCAAACAGCGCTCTGCGGATCGTATTTCCCTTTTAGCACAGAGGAATCTGAGTTTTGCCCCTTTAAGCAAATCAATTAATTCATAAATGTAGTCACGCTCCCAATCTCTCAGTTTTTAGCTCATGCATGACTATCAGCCAAATGAAAAATAATTTTTATTGCACGGCGGAAGAGGTTTTTTTTTTTTTCCTGAAACTGCCGGATGACAGTGTGAAGCTTAGCTTGTAGCGGAGAACTCAGGTGTGAAGGCGAGCAGGAATGTGAATGTGAATGAGGGAAGTGCTGAAAAAAAGAAGCAGATACACAGAAAATCTACTTGAATTTTAAAATGAGCTTGTGGGCTCGTCAACGCCACTCTGCTGTTAACTAGATATGACACACTGCTTCTCTTAATTGAATTAAACCACAGCCTTATCAGATGTAGAATTAATACGATTTATTTCAGCCTATAGGAGGCGAACTCTGCAGGAGAAGCAGCGGAGACAGAAAACTACCTGAAGTTTGCTTTAAGGTGAGACACAGGACGCACTTTAAACTGTGTGTATGATGACAGCGGTCGGAGATCTGAGAGGATGCTAATCACCTCGGAGCGGTCTCGTCTTCATCTGAAAAACGCTTTCTTCCATCCTCGCCCCTCCTTCCCTGGTCTGCCGCTTTAAGACGTTACAAAGTGCGCTTTAATCATCACTCGAGCCGACACATCAGACACTCCTGACCACTCCAAATTAAAAATCAGTTTGTCTTTGACGAGATGTGAACGAATGACGGACGCACGTCTGATCCTTCGCGTGACCTTGGAGCTCTTTCACCCAATTCAAGACAAAAAGCTGCTTTATTATATTCGTCTAATTACATCTGACGTTATTCTGATATTATCTACAGTCAAGGTAAGAAATCCATGTGCGGTTTAAAACCTGTAGGTCGACGCTAATTCTTCAGGTGAATGATCCTGATGAGCTAACACTTCCTTTGTTCACTGATTTCAGAGCACCACCACACAAGAGCGCTGCTGATTTGAATATTGTGCCATAAAATGCTTGGAAGTCTACCTGGGTGGAAACATGGATCTCTATCTGAGCAATAACACAAACGGCTGAGTTAACAGAAAGAACAGAAATTGTAGCTCAGGCTGCCTCAGTCGGAGGTCTGTTTCAGGTAGAGTTACACTGATTAGTCGCTCCTGCAGCAAATACAGGCTAATTACAGCAACACCCTGCACTCCAGTAATAAACCAAATCTATTTTGACAAACACGAGAACAGCGTGGGGAGTATCACACTTTTCCTCAGAGTCAAGTATAGATCGGTGATAAAACCTGATATGGTGCATATTTAATACTTTCTGATACCGACTGTTGTTGTTATCTTCTGGTACTCCCTCTGTTCTGTATTTCACTTTGTGGATGACACTGCTGTTGTGTGTTGTTTTGGATCGTCATGAGTACTTTTGGTCTGAACTGTGTGATTTCTTGTTAAACGTGGCGTCCCACAGGGTTTAGCGCCTGGACAACTTTGGTTTTGTCTGAACCGGTGTTGTAAAAAGTTTTTTTTCTTATACATTTGCGGATGAAACATCAAAATGTGCTGCTTTGGCTCCGATGCTGCATGTAATCTGCAGAATAACTAGTAACTACAGTTATCAAAGTAATGTAGAGGAGTAAAAAGTACATTAGCCTCCAAATGTAGATGAGTGGAAGCATAAAGTGGTATAAATCAAAATTGTAAAGTACAAATACCAAATAGTTGTACTTAAGTACTGGATCTGAGTAAATGTACTTACTTACAATCCAACACAGTTGTAAACATGGTGTCAGAAATTCTTCTTGGTTGTATTGTAGAACTTGCTCCAACTTCATGTGATTTAAAAGTATTTGATTACATTATTTATTGACGAGTTGAAATTTGCGTTTATATCAGCCTTGAAAATGACCAAACAACGACGCAGCTTCAGGGATTTTTGTATCAACTCTCTACAATATTTGAACACCCTTTATCCTGCTTTTTCCAGACAGTTGCACAGTGTCTGCAGGATGGGAAACATTATTTGTGGCCACATGAGTGACAGTCCAAATCAATCATGCTTTGGCAAGTGGAATTGATCTATTGAGGCCACTTGTGCACCGCTCCAAGGTCAGCGTACTTCTGTCTCAATATACCTGCACAGACTATTCACCCATGTACCGCACCACAAAATCCTTAAAGGAAATCATCTGATCGATCTCCTTACGTGTTTTTATTATAAAGTGTTTTTAAGCGTATGGGGCGTTGTTTGAATAATGCTGGAATACATGCACACATGCAAAAACACCTACGCACCATCGCCCCACTCACACTTAAAGTTCACTGAACATCAATCCTTAAAAAAGTTGTGTATTTGGCAAATAGAGTGTGCTGTCATCTTTATTTTATTATGAGGCTTCTATCCTTCAAAGTTTGACAGTCACTACCTTTGCATCCCCACGGGTGCCATGCTGGTGGCGCAAGTATGATGTGCCAATTCCTTTCCATCTGCCGAGATGCCAGAGCGAGTAGATGAATGGTTCAGTGGAGTCGACTCTGCTTGTTTTCATCTTGTTAATATGCCTCTGAGAGGCGCGCTGCAGTCGGGAGACTCACTAGAGGCTGATCTCCAGAGAGCTGAACAAGATAAACATGGCTGTAGGAGGCGGTGGAGACCTTCAGAGCTGCGTAAATAACCTTGTACGGCGGAGAGGACAAGTTGCTCTGCTGCGCTCTCTTCGCACAGAAGGAGCTGCTGTAGTTTAGAGCCGCATTAAGCTGCGAGCCATCAAGGAGTCTAATATGAGCCAATCAAGTTCTCATGGCTGTCTTGTTAGGAAACACTTGCCAGTTTTAAGGGTCCATCAGAAGAGGAGCAACACTCCTCTATGAAGGCTTTTTGTGCAATGGTCATGAAAATATTGCTCAGTGCAACTCAGTCTGATTCAGCTGTGTAAGACACAGAATTCACACGACAGTGTTGGAAAAATTAATTGCATCAGGAGGCTGGATTCACACCGGGGAGGTGGTCACAACCCAAAACCTTGTAAAGACAAATTACACTGATCATTCTGTGCTCCGGTCCCTGTGCTGGGCTGCTGCCTGTTCAAAGGCTTTACTACACTTAAATCACCAGTCTTTAAAATAATCCCTCACATCCTGTTTTACAGGCCGGCTCGCTCTGTGGCAACGCGTTTTAACTTCTCGCTTTGAACTGTGTCATTTGATGCACCGCTGAAAGAACAGAAATGATGTGTAATAATGGGAATTGGGGTAATTTCAATCCTGATCCTGATGATAAGTTAGCATTGTCTTCTTCTTCTCGACCCGTTCTGCTCTGCCTCTGATCTGCTGACATGCCTCTGCCACAGCGGGTTAAGCATGCCGGTCCTGCAGTGATCGCCCACAGATGTGTTTTAAACTGGTGCACAAAGTCAAACTGAGTGAATAAAAGTGACAAGTGAAGTTAAAATCCTCTGCGGCAGTAGTAGTAGTAGTAGACGTGCTGTCGGGGCTGTGTTTTCTCCACAAGTTGAGTCCGTTTCAACCCTTTTTGTCGCAGCTGGGTGCGTCAGAACCCCCTGTGGCCGGCACCGCAGTGTCTCCGTGCATTGTTCCTTTAATACTCTCACGAACTGCCTTCAAAAGACCTGAATGTATCCAGAGAATCATCACGATAACTTTCAGATAACTTTTATCAGACATGATTTACACAAGCTGGTTTATCTGTTTTTGTTCATTCAGCATCATAAAGGACTCGAGTAGAACGGGCCTTCTACCTAATCAGTCGACTGTAACGATCTTCTTACTCCTGAATACGCCTGACTCTGGTCGTAGAGGTAAAGAAGGTCCAGTTCACCTGCTGCTGCTCTTCTGGTCTTTTCCAACCACTAGACCTCTAAAGGAGAACGGCTGCATACACTTTGTGAAAACAGTAGTACGAAGCCTCTTTTGGCTGCAGAAGAAGCTGCATGTAATCTGATAAATTGCCTCCAGTGATGTCACTCTGTGGCATTCACGGGCCCCTGGGAACATCTGTCTCTCACGAGTCCTGCTGCCTCACATATTGACGGATCTGCATCGCCATACGCCGCTCTCTGATTGATCATAGCGCCCCTCTGTTTCACTCTCTCCTTATATCTGTAAAATCTGATGCCTCCTCATTCTGTTGTTTACTTTTTTTCTCTACACACTTTACATATATTGTCTAATTATTTGTATCACATATTCTATTAATTGCAACCTGGGAACTGTAAGTTTGTTGTTCTGCGACATCTCCTGCGTGTCTGTCGGTCCTGGGAGAGCGATCCCTCCTGCATGGCTCCTCCTGAGGTTTCTTCCATCTTTCTCCCTCTCCTCTTTTTCTCAATATGGCAATTTCACCTCACTGGAATCGAGGATCCAAGGACAGAAGATGTTGTTCACTGCACAGACTGTGAAGCCCACTGATGCTGATACACTGAAACATTTGATTTGATTTGAGGCACCAGGTTTTGAACATGTGGTATAAAAAAAACGGTGATGTCTCTGGTTCTGCTACAGATTTTGATCATTTGTTTTCCGAGTGCGAGACTACACCAGTGGCATGCGTATCAAAACCTGGCGCCTGCTGGAGGCCGTTCAGCAGATTATACAGAGGCACAAATATTTTTCTTTTAGTGTACACCTACTCCACCTACAGCTATATGTAAAGTTGGCAGAGTTAGCCTTCAAAATGCTGCTATTAGATGTCATCTGGGGTTTAATAGAACTGTTGAATATCAGCGTTGTTTTCTGGTGGCGAAGGGATTTTATTTATAAATTGTTTCTATCCTATTAATAAAGGACGTCAATCCTCTGAAGTAACAATAAGGCACCTGAGAGTTAAGCTCTTCATGGGGAGATTGCATTTCTTTTTTCAGTGTTGATAAAACGCCTCAGATTTCCACAGTGACGTGCAACTGATGCATTAATAATACATTTAAATTGGAGCGCTCAGTCATAGTTGCATGTTGCGCCCCAACTAGGTCCAGTACACAACATTCGCGACCATTTGCTACGTCCTGAGCAGAGAGTGACGTCACACTCGCACTCTTATTTTTATTAATGAGCTCTGTTTGGTGTTTTGGACTTGTTATCTGCGTGTTAGTGTATGTGAGCTTCCTCCCTTCGAAACCACCATCCCGCCTCATTTATAGATCCACCCAAATCAGCAAGAAAACCTCAGTTTCACCGGGAAACTGCAGAATCAGGCTACAAAGTATTTTTCATGCAAATACAGCATGGACTCTGGTATCTGACCCTAAAAGTGGCATAAGTGCATACATTTCCTGCAGGCCATTGTGTTAAAACCCTCTAAACCAGCATCAGTGTTAAGTGTAATGTGGAGAAGGGAACATTTCAAAGCCTTTGACTTCAATATTGTGTTTGAGATTTAAATAAATTGTCTTCGTATCAATTAAGTTCCTTATTTTCCACAGTCCTCACCGCGACTCTGAATAAATCAGGAGGGGGGGAACTTACAATGTCTGAATTCAACACCTTGTATTTATGAGCACCGTCAAGGCGGCACAAGAGACAATATGGGAGCACAAAAGACAGTCCTTTGGGAAAATTGCATACTTCCAGTGAGAGGCTTTTAGTTTAATAGCAGAATTATTTGAGCTGAATGTAAAACAGCATTGAGTCTGAACGCTGAATGCATTATGAGACATTTGTTGCAGAGAGAGAGAAGGGAATAAATACATTCTCTGCATGTAAAATTCACACCAGAGGGTCTTTACAGTAAGATCCGGTCTCGACCTTCATACATGTAAACAACGTGTCGCACTTATGTAATTAGCTCAAATAGGAAAACTAGCCGCCTGCAGGCTGACAGGACTGGCGTGCAATATATACTAAATCTGTAACCGACTTGAGGAAGGTGATGACTGTGGATACACCTCAGAACCAACCAGATGCCAGCGGGGGTAAATGAGAATAATAACCAGGATACGTGTGTGTGTGTGTGTGTGTGTGTGTGTGTGTGTGTTTAATGAAGTGTGCTTAAATGGGAGTTAAGTGAAGGCTCATAAAGGAACACGACCTCTTTCTGATGCGGTTTAGCCTTCCAAATGTACTTAAAAAAACACGAGTAATGAAAAAATATGGCAGATGGCGGGGAAAAAAGGATCAGGTTAGTGTGGTGCAGAGCCAAATCCAGATCACAGGCTGCTTCTCTCTGCAGGTTAAGCAACAGTCACATCCATAACCCGGGACAGCTGTTTATGATTGAAGAGGATTAGGGACAGCACGCATATTTCATCAGGATTTGTCCTCGACAAATTCTAAAAACTGGATTGCTGTAAAGCTCCCCCCCCTTCACTTCAGCCGTGGAATAATTTCAATTATTATGCAACTTATTTTCCAGTGGAGGTCGACGGTGCCAGTGTCTCGGGCAAGATCGGTCATTATTACCCTCGAACGTCCTTCAGGTTTAACAGCGCAGGAGTAGAAAGAATGGCTGCCATCTGTTTTCATCTCAAAAAGACACAAAAGGGCTCCTCGTAGTCAATCAAAATCAGCATACAAGGACTCAGAGAAGAGCTGTCGGGAAGAAAACGGCGACCCTGAGTCTGTTGTGGGCCGACTACAGGCCCCCTCCATTGTCCACAGCTGTCTGAGTTTCTCTGCGAGAGACGACGAAGGAAAAGAGGACGACGCTCGTTTAATGCAGTTTTTCTTTCAACACATCCAGTAAGATCAAAACACTGAATATTCAACCAAAGTAAAGATGCAAACTCCTCTACACGAATGAGTCAGGTTGAAATTAAGTACTGAAGATAAATTCACACTGGAAGCCAAAACCATAAGTGAATAAACAAGCTGCTCTCAGTGGAAAACAAGAACACTGTTATGAAGCTAGAAAGGTGGCAGGGTCCGCCACATATAAGCAAAGTAAAACAGAATGAGGTTGTGTTGTCCTGTAAGGTCAGTTTGTTTGTTCAGTCATGAAAACAAAGTGAGTTTGTACGTAGCGCACCTTTAAAACTAAAAATGTTTATTTCTTTTTAGTTTTTTGTGCCACTGTTACGTTAAAACTGTGTCCAATAAAGTTACACATGTGTGTCTTTATACCTCTGCTTGACTTTTATTCTGCTTTACTTTTATTCCTCTTTTGCAGCTGGATGTGTTTCGTGCTTCGCTCGTCTCCGCTGCACTTTATGAGAACTGGGATGAAGTCATGTTTTATTTTTTTTCCCCTTGTGTTTAAACGAATCCCCCTGAAACAACGCAAAAAAACAACAGAAATGCAGAAATCTTAATTTAGATCAACTTTTATAGAATAACACGTTAGCTCTCAGGAGCTGATTTATCACTTCGGCGTACGTCTGCAGCTGTTAGACAATAAAAGCACCGTACCTGCACCGTACCTGCCTCACGCCATCTGTCAGGGCCCCTATTGTTCTCACAGAACCCAGAACACCGTCGTCTGGGCCGCATGTTCCCTGTAGCTGATTCATCTCGCCGTCTGACTCCAGGCAAACAAGACCCACGTTTGAGGGATGAAATGTAACTCCGTAAATACAGTTTTGAGCTACTTTACTTGAGAATTTCCATTTTCTGTGACTTTATACTTCTACTCTGAACACAATACTTTAACTTTTGAGTACATTTCCTGCTAAGTTTACAACCAGAGCCTCCAGCGATCATTGAGTTTGTGTGTTGTGTCTCATCTTTAGCGTCTCTCCTCAACCTTTGCGTCCAAACGTCAGCAGACTGACACCATCGGTGTGGCTCATCAGTAAAACAGGCGTATTACGTTTGTACACTCAGAGATAGAGGCTGTGTAAAGCGCTAAATGCTGCGTGTGGAGCCACATAAAGAATTATGGTCATGTATAGTTTGACCTTAAGAAGCGTTGAAAAGAGACGATCGGCTGCAGCTCCTCTGTTCGCTCCATCCGGCTGAAAAGGCCAGGTGTTCTGTCTGAAAGAGCTCACGGGCGAACAGCTCGGCGAGTCCTTGAGCAAAACACACAAAAAGCCCTTCTCTTCTTCTTGTCTCTCTCCTCCCATGTGAATATTTAAAATCGAGGCAATCCAGGCCTTTATTCTGCACTTCATCCACATACAAATTGTATTGGAAATATGAAAACAATCTGGAGGCCAGTTATGTCTTTATCTACAAAGAAAAGAACAAAAAAAAAAAGAGAGAGTGAGTGTGACATTGAAAGAAACAGTGTTTAGTAATGTGACGTCTCAGTTGGTCTGGTTGAGAATCTGAATGACTGTGAGAGTGTTTAAGATCAGAGTTTAATTGCGGCACACTGCAGAGAAAATGACTCTAATTTAGATCAGTTAAAGCTGCGTCGTCAGTACAGTGACAATCATGAGGTGGATTTGCTGCAGACTACAGTTTGTAAATACGGTTCCTTTTAAGGATTCGAGTCATTATGTGTCACGCACTAAACTGAACCGGGTTGTGCGAGTCACTTGGGTCAGTTTTGCTTAATCACCATGGAAACTCAGTCTTGTCCAATTGTCTCTTAACCACTAACACAGTAGGAAGTTCTGCGGATCCACTCGTTGCAGACGCGCACTCACTACTTTGGATCTGCTATTTTCTGTCTGCAGTGTTTCCCTTCGATGAAAGTAGAGTTAATAAATGATGATGAACCAAGACGTACTTTTCACGCTGACTCGAGGCGTGAACTCCGAGTCTGCTGCTTTGTTTCGCGAGCTACGACGACGAGAGTTTCTGGCATCGGCTCTGCGCGACGCTATTTAAGTCAACTCAAGTGATTTGAGTTAGACACTAGAGATTCGCGACTCACGGTGAGTCACAATTCATACACCTCTATCCATGAGTTTCAGATGTAGTCCTACACCTGCCATATTGGGAACCCACAGGTGTTTCAAACTAATTAATTAGTTCTATGCCAACACAACACAACTCTCAAATTGAAACACCTGTGTTGGTCCCCAACATGGCAGCTGTAGAACTGCATTTGAAACTCATGAATTGCAGACGAGCGAAGTGAGCGTCAGACAGCTAATAGAGAGATGTTTCAAATGATTTGTGAAGGGCTGATACATCATCATTTTGGACACCTTGAGTGTATTGAGTTGCGAGGGTTTTGCATTGTTCTTGTATTTGGGAGTGTATTTCAGCATCGGGAAGAATGCCCCGAGTTCACAATGTATTGCATGTGTAGTTTTTGTAATATCACAGCGGACAGTGCAGGGTCATAAATACTCATTAGGTGAAGATAGTGAGCGTGGGGGGCGGGAGACTGGCAGATTAATGAGAATAAAGGAGCCTGTGCGTGTGCCATTGTAATGAGTTGATAATATACCTAACCCTGCAGAGCGAGCTGCACAGATAGAAACTGTGCAACGTAAATGTTATTTACGCTTTGGAGGGGGAACTGAGGCTAGAAGTTAATCCCCCCCACATCCCGTCGTGTGCCGTGATAACTGGTTATTCATTTAGCTGCGACGCTCCATCACCACAAAGTAATTGCCTCTCCCGCCAGAGATAGTGTGAGATTAAAATATTAATATCATTTAGCAATAATGCACTTAAAAGTTTTTTTGTTAACATGATAAAGTGTCTTTTTGCTGTATTCAACCTGCAGCCAAACACAGAGTCACACCGCCACATGCGATGTGGTAACTTTGTCGAGTTGTTTCCAACAGTGTTTAACACACAAATATCTGTCATTTTATTTAAGATAACAGTGCATCGAATTTAGTCGAGTGTCGCTTTAATTTGCAGGAAAACACAAGCTGGTACGTCAAACAGTGAGGAAGGAAGTTACAGTGTGTGGCTGCAGTCACATACGGTAATGAAACACTTGCCTCCTTTTCACTCCCAGTTTATGCACACGAACAGGAAAAAAAAAAAATACATTTGCATCCCACTGTGAAGCGAATTCACATCCTGCTTCTCGTGGAGTTTAACGTCGTTGAATTTTGACTGTTGACATTGCAGCCACAGCGACAATGTGTGTGTGTGCTTGATTCCACAAGGTGATTTTCATCCACCTGCAGTCCTGTGTGTCTGACGTGTCAAACAGAGTTTAATCAGAGACGGTAGTTGCAGAAGAAAAAGAGACCATAACTCCCACGCCAGCGTGCTTTGTTCTCATTTACTTGATTGAGAGCCACACTAGCAAAGAAATAAATAAATAACATCCTGTGTGTTCAAGTCATTTCTAAAAGAATAAGCAAAAAATAAAATAAAATCGATTGCCGGTTCCAACTTCTCAAATCTGAAGATTTGCCACTTTTCTTTATCTTTGCTGCATCAGTAAAGTGGAAAAAAAAAGCCTTTGGGTTTGGAAACGTTTGTTCGGACCAAACAAGTAATTTTGCTCTGAAAATTGTGATGGGCGTTATTCCTGACGTTTCATCTATCAAAAGATTACACTCAGCAAAAAATAAACGCATCACTCTTGTTCTTGCTCCCATTTTTCATAAGTTGAGATAAAAGATCTCAAACTTTCTCTCTGTGATAAAAAAAAACAAACAACCTCTCAGTGTTCGAGCACGAATTTGTTGAAATCCATGTTTTCCTCCGCCAAAGTAATCCATCCACCTGACAGGTGTGGCGTATCCAGATGCTGATTAAACAGTGTGATAAGTGACAGGTGTGTTTTGAACTGGTCATGATTAAAGGTCACTGTTACAGCCCGCGTGTTGTGTTTTTGTGCTGTGCTTTCACTCAGGTGTCGCCCTCTTTCTCCCCCCTCCATCTTGTGGAGATCCGGACCTGATTCTACTCGCCACTGAGGCTGGGTGATATGAAGTGGTGCTGGTGCCAGTGGGCCGGGCGGCTGTGGTGTGCTGGAGCCAGAGTGACTGAGCTACAGACCGCAGCTTCCTTTGGAGACGTCCCTTTCTTTGTTCATTAGTGTGTAAATAAACCGCTTTTCATTTGTGCGCACTGACAGTAGGAACGATAATGTCGTTCCTGAGAATTTGGCATGTATGCAGCCTTAGATCACATGAAACCACTCCAGCCCAGGAACTCCACACCCAGTTTCTTCAGCTGCGAGATGAGTCCAGCAACATGGACACCTGATACAACAAGAATTTCAGCACAAACCATCAGAAGAAGTCTGTGGTTTCTTTTCACCGGCGACTCCCTGATCTCACCGTACCAGCCACAGCCAAACAACGAACAAAGGAGCATTTTACTGACGGTAATGTGAATACACAGATGCTGTGATGAGATCCTGAGGTCCACTGTCATGCCATCCATCACTGCCATCACTTCATGTTGCAGCATGACAATGCACGACTCTGGATCAGGACCGCTTGTCCCACCATAAGCTTCAATTTGGCCCACCAGATGTTTCTATTGAGAAAAAGAATGATTAAAATGTATTTTTCCACAATCTGAGGAGGATCTCAACAACACAATAGATGTCTTCTGTTAGCCAAAGGATAACAGGTTTTAATTATAGTGTTGGCCTGCCAAGGGAATGATTTATATATGTATAATACATATATACAGTATATATTCATGTACAATATCCAGTAACTTCACGCAGCCACCATCAAAAACTTGATCCACTGAATGCCAACATGTGTCACACCCCAGATGTCCCGACCCGTCCTCCACTATCTCACTGTTTAAAAAAGAAGTTTAACATTTTTTGGAAAGAACTATGGAGATGCTGACATCTGTGGTATTGTGTTGTTTGATAAACTGCATATTTCAGGGTGAACTTTTTACCGTGACCGGTTCAAGGCATGCCGGTCACTAATCGTGCTGTTTAATCAGCATCTTGATATGAAACACCTGTGGTGTAGGTGGATTATTTTGGCAAAGGGAGAAAGAGCTCACTTAGATGGATTTCAGCTAATTTGTGCTCTAACACTGAGAAGTTTTTTTGTTCACAGAGAAAATTTGAGATCCTCAACTTATGGAAAATGGGAGCAAGAACAAGATGTGAAGTGTTTATTTTTTTAATCTTTTGATGGATGAAATGTCAGGAAAAACGCCCATCGATCAACATGGATTTTGTGCTCATGAGCACACTAACACATATCTTTTTATGTGAATTTTATCATTGTACTGAGTGTAAAGTCACACTGTAGTCAGTCATGATGAGTGAAATGTCCTGCAGACATCTTTCAGGACAATCTAAACTCAAAGTATGATATAAACAGAGGTAATCATCAATTATTTATTTGTTTACGGTGTGATATGAAAGATTATGTCTCCTGTTGAATTCATACAAAATGCAAAAAGGGCCGGTAATTGCTAACTGTAGCCACTGTTAGCTAGTTAGCTCAGTTAGCAGTGCAGATAGCTGTCCAGACTGGGAGCTCATAACAGCTTCTTCCTCATATTTTGTTGATAATTTTAGTTTCTGCAATTTTTAAAAATGTTTTCAACTAAAATATTTACATATCGCATCGTTTTTAATGTGATGTTGTTTCTCCAGAAGAACTGCGATGGTGATAAAACTTCAGTCTGCTGCAGCCAGACAGGCGAACATGGCGTATATACTTAACCTTTTTCTTTTTAAATTCAAAATGAGCCTGTTTGTTGTTCAATGTAACAAAAGATTGAAACTGCTGAGAAAGGCTTGAGCATAATCCTCAAAAGGGTTTCAACTATATAAAAAAGAAAGATTAATCTTTGAAGGAAAATAGTCTGTTGGAAAAAAGAAAACTACATCTTCAAAGTTTCAAAAAAAAAAAAAAAAAACCCCGAGCGGTCTTCCCTCTGTGACAGGGTACAATCTGTGGTGCCAGTCGGAGAGATAATGACTGTGTCGCTGAAACAGTTTCGAACACCGTGAAATAGAGAATAAATCCTCTGTCATTTGCTATTTGTGTTTCTCATTTGAGATTAGGACGCACATTTGTAATCAGATCTAGAGATTTATAATTTGGAAAAAAAAAAAAAAGAAAAAAGAAAGACGCCTGATCTCTTAAATCCTTCTTCAAAAATGCTTCAAAGTCAGCGTGTATACAAGTGGTAGCGGTATATAAACCCTATGGAAAGCTCTTATGTAACAGTTTGAAAGGGAATCGTGAAAGAAGAGGATGCGAGTTGAGGGCATATCAAAGTGAAACGGAAAGTATCTTATCAGCGCGATGAAGTCGGAGGAATGGGAGTTAATGTGAAATAAATGTGGGGGTGGAAACCCTTCAGCAACACGGCGGAGGACATTATCTGCTTCATTAATCCTCGCAGACCAGCACACAACACCATGTTCTGTATGATTAGCACTTAAGCAATCCTAACCGCCTTACAATCAAACAGTCACAGTGAACTGTGATTAACGCTTCTCCACACACTGAAAATGTCATTTAACTTTTCCAGCAGAACTACAGCGATATTTTTCCTATCGTTTTTTTTAAAGTTTGCAGCAGTGAAAGAGAGTTGAAAATGACTTTGAAACACAGCCTCCTCCCTCTAAGCCCTTTTTTTTTCTTTGGTTGATCACAAAGCTCCTACCGAGTTTGTTTCTGGAAGGCGGCCCAGTCTAAAGTAGCTGATCCTGGTTGCTACTGACTGGGGATCAGCAGGAGGAGGAAGAAACTCACACAGCCCTATCTTATCTCGCCCTCCCACTCGCATCATTACCGGGCTCTATTGCTGATGATACTCATTGCCCGGTAGCGCAATGCCGCACTGATCAGCCATTTGCATGCCCTCGCTGGCTGCGAACCTATATAGTAAGTGCCCTGGCATGCCACAAATCAAAAGAAAGCCATGACTTGTTATCTCGTTGCAGCTTTTCCCCGGCCTTTGCCGAGGAGCCATATCTCCGGCTTTGAAGTCGGAGCCACTGGCAATGTCTCAAGCGCCGCTGCCATCAAGTGAGCGCCTCTTCATTAAATCCTTGAGCTGCTTCTAATTACGGGATATATCAGGAGGCCCTCGGTGCCGGGCACTGGGGCGGGGAACAATGTGCATGACACAAATGCCAAAAATCACAGGGGAGGCTGGGGAGCCGACAAGACCGACTGCCCATATCTCACGGCTGCTCTGTTTCAGCACTGAACTTTAAAAAACTGCAGAGTCACGGTGGCCGCTAACAACAACAAAAAAATGTCTTGCCGTAGATATCAGTCAGCAACAGGAAGCAGAGAGATAAAAAAAACAAACTGATGACGTGATTTGCAGGTGAGCTTTAATTAATGCGGCAGAAGTTTTTCTGCGGCGGGTGTTTCTGAGTCTGCCTGCGTGGATGTTTCCCTGTAAGTTAGCAGATCTGCAGCAAGGGATTGTGGGGTGAATTTCATCTGCGTCTTTCATCCTGAAACTCTCTGTTCCCTTGTCACCTACACTCCCGAGCTGCTCTATTTATAACTTGTAACCATAACAACTGGTCTTTTTTTTCTTTTTTTTTTTTTCTTTTTCCTCTTTGGCAA
The DNA here is from genome assembly GCA_903131615.1 of Diplodus sargus. Lineage (NCBI taxonomy): Eukaryota > Metazoa > Chordata > Actinopteri > Spariformes > Sparidae > Diplodus > Diplodus sargus. The sequence continues at coordinate 364,727 of CAEMYA010002120.1, forward strand.
ACGGAAAAGAAACCCTGTCACAAGGTGTCTTTGTGCCGCGGATAGAAAGGATGATATAGTGCAGCGAAAAACTTTCATCAGTGTTGACAAAGCAGACGGCGCTCTCACAGCAAGTTAACGCCGCCATTAGCCGGGATTTACATTATCGTCTTATAGAGAGAGAGAGAGAGAGCATCGCGGTGAAATCGTCGCCTCTTTGAGTGCCGAGAAACAAATCTGGAGCGCTTTGTTCCCTCATGATGAATAAATTGTCAGTGCTTGAGGGGTGACTGACAGAGATGAATGAGACTTTGAAAAGGGAGCATGAGCATTGTTTTTCTGAAAAAAAAAAAAAAAAAAAGTTTCTTCTGCTTTGCATCAGTTTTTTTTCAGTGGCGGCAAATAGTTTTTTTTCCAAACTCAGATCAGACGTCTCGTTAAGGATTTGATGCAAAGAAGGAGAGGAAGAAAAAAAGAAACCTGATGCATGTTTGACAGTTTGTTAAACGAACGGGCACCTTGTGGTTTACGGTTGAATGTATTTTGACACAACACAATTGTTTTTAATCACTCTTAAGAGTCTCAGCTGCACACACACACACACACACACACACACACACACAGCTCCTCCTCCTATGACATTACACAGGGAAGCAGGTTATGTTGAACGGAGTCTGAAATCGCTGTGAAGCGCGGTGGATGCAGCCGGGCAGCAGTCGCGCAGAAACACAAAACGCTGGCAGTCGGCCCCCCTCGTCTCTCTCAGGAGCCGAGGCTAACAGGCGTTTAGCTGACGATGGGTGAAGCCATTGTTT
>CAEMYA010002120.1:366501-377727 GCA_903131615.1 Diplodus sargus
GACGCTGTCACAGCTGGTAAAAACTGTGACACAGAGAGCACTTTTACTGCGTACTACCTGTTGAGGTATCAGGTGAGAGGGGTCTGATAGGTGCAAGGAAAACTGGTCCCAGGTGAGGGACCAGACAAAGAACCCTCCTGCAGTTAGACCTGGGAGGGGATCCTACCTGCAGTGGACAGAAATTGAGTTTGGTGCAGTTTGTGAAGGGTACCCAGGCATCTTGGTACATGGAATAGAGTTTCCTCAGGAGGATGGCCGGTCTCAGTCTTACAGGTAGGATGAGGAGCGCAGACATCTGTGAAGAGCTGCTGCTCCGTTGCGTCAGCTGAGGTGCATCTGATTAGGATTCCGTCCTGGGCGCCTCCCTATGGAGGTTTTCTGGGCACGACCAACTGGGAGGAGACCCCGGGGCAGAACCGGGACTCACTGGGGGGGGGATAACATGTCTTATCTGCCGTGGTAACGCATCGAGATCCCCCAGGCAAAACTGGAAAGTGCTGCTGGGCAGAAGGACATCTGGAATATCCAACTAAGCATGCTGCCACCACGACCCGACCCTGCAGAAGAGGAAGACATTAGATGTGTGGATGGTTGGATTTATTTCTGAGGCTGTTCTACTAAGAAAATTACTGACTCTGTCGTTTAAGCAGGTGCCTCAGAGCCCTCTATTAGGAGTTATGAACCTCGTCCACAGAAGGAAATCATGTGAAGTGAAGTGCTATTATAGACGGTGGTTCAAGTAAATGCTGGTTTCTTCATATATTTCTTATTGAACTGTCCAAAAACACAGTATTTCGTGCAGAAATGGCGACAGAACGGCCAGGAAATAGTGACGAACAGCGATTGCAACATTTGATTCTGATTTTATATCCATAACTTCTTACATTCAGTCCTAAACACCATTATCCCCAGCAGAGATCCTGATGATGGCAGCTGTTTGAGCGACAACTCTTCTCACTAAATCTGTGTCTCTATGCACGGACTGGAGCCTACAACAACCAAAGAAGCATCGCAACGACAAGAGACAAACTCTCTATTCCCTCGCCTCTCTCCAAGAAACTTACACGCCAGCCAGCGGATGATTGACGCATCATGTAGCTGATAGGATATCAAATCGGCGAATATATACTTTTTATGGGTTTTCGACATCTACACTTGGAAGTTATGCATTTTGTTCTTCGTATAAATATCTGCAATGAGTTAAAAACTCTTGTCAAATTAGAGTTGAAGTCACAAAACATGTGAATGTCCATTTTTCAAAGGTACAGTTTTACATTTTTGATCATGTACAGCTATCTAATGTTGATCCTTTGTGTTCTGCAGCTGACAAGGGGAAGTTTGTTTTTGTATTAATGATTAGCTACTTCAATCGCATCATCACTGCCACAAAATGAAAAATGAGGTGACTGTTTCTGTCCTAAAAAGAAAGAAAAAGGAACCATGAGCTGAGTTCAGACCTCCACATTGTTCTTCTTTGACACAATTTGTCTGCACAGAAATCTGTTCCACGAGCGCAACACAGCGCTGTTGTTTACATTTGCGGGGTAAAAAAAAAAGAAAAAAGACAGGTGATATGAAACAGACGTGTTCTGAGCCGGGATAATGTGATCTGAAACAGAACCCATTTTGCAGTTAATTAAGCTTTTCAAGGACATATTGTGTGTTTGTGTAGAGGGGGTTGCAGCCGAGGCATCTGCTTTCTCCTGTTTATCTCCGAGCGCTTTGTTAGCAGCGCTGCAGGTTTATAGTCTCCACTCTGAATGGTGTCATGTTAAAATGGAGCAGCTCCCTAAAAAAAAAAAATCTCCCCCCCTTCTCCTCCTCCTCTTCATTCATTCATTCACTCCTCTCAACGCTCGGAGAGAATCACTATATGGCAATGAGCACAGGAGGATACACAAACAGGATTACTTGGTGTGTGGGCACGGTGGAAATCAATTCAATACTGTTTCAGTTGTAGACGCCAGTAAACATGATTTATTATCCCCAAGAGCCTTCATGCTATACACACACCTTCAAAAAGCATTTAGCAGAGTGTAAAGCTGGAATGTCTCTCCACATGGTGAGTGTATCAACTCATGGTAAACACACATAAACACACAATATGTCCATTTTTATTTGTTCCGATAGGAATTATGTATCATCCTTCCGGTTTCGGCACACTGTGTACAGTTTAATTTCTATATCTGTGATGGTTCATTCATTTGTGTATAATATTCCGCCTGTTTTTGGTGCATGTCAGCTGTTTACATTGTGTGTGGGGGAGATATATATATAAAAAGAAAAAGCTCATATCCCTGCAATGAGAAACACAAATAAGACACCTGGGATCTGGCAGTATTAGCTGGGTTACTGAGGCATGTAGCACCTTATGCCAGGGGTTTTGTAAACAGGGAGAAAAGTGCAGTTTCCATAGTAATAACCCTCATCCGCTCAACGCGACCCGTTCATTCTGTCGCCATACAAAGCGACACAAAACAGACAGAGAGCTGTGTGTTTGCGCTCACCACGTCTACAACTGGTCATTATGGAAAATATGTCGCGCTTTGCTCAGCGCTGTTGTTCCTATCTGTGAAGCGGCACAATCTGTTAGACAACAGCACTTACTGCTGTGGAGATAAAAGAGCGATAAATATCTCACACTTGAACTTTGGACGCGCTCAATTCAAAACGCCCTTCACAATAGCAGGCAGAACAACGAGCCTCAATGACCGAATTTCCGCGACTGCTGCTGACTTTATTTATGTACTGAGTTTAACTTGAAGGAAGCAGAATGAGACCACAGTTACTTTTCTTTTTCAAGGTCATTTTGTTTTTCGTGAGCCCGTCGTTCTGTATGTATCTGAAGGCCTCCTATCCATTATGTGGGCCAAGACATAATTGGATGCGCTCGCTCCAAAGGTTGAAAGCAGCGCTGCTGTAATCCTGGACGCTTTTTTTGAAATTATTATCCATATATTCCATCCCCGAGAAAAGTCTGCTGTTAAACTAGTTCAAGTTTGGTGGATTCATACAGTACAAACAATACAAATGAACTTTTGGAAGCGATCTGATCCATTATTTTCACAAGTCTTGCCTACACTTTACTGTAAAATGCCTTTCACCTACTTTGTTTTTAAGCTCTGTAGGTGGCCGTCGTCTCACCGCCAAACAACTTCATTCAAAGTTTAAATGACACATGAGAATTGGGGCTATGTTGGTGTGAAACTGCTTTTTGATATCTTCTATAGTTTTCAGTCAAAAGCTGTTTGAGTGAGATGTTCTACGTTCACGATGAGACTTCATGGTGTGCAGGAGTGCAGAGCATCTACCGTCCAAAATACATATGAACTATCTTTCTGCTGCGATAAGTGCAGCAGATTTTTGCTCAAACTCGCCATGATGTGGTGTTGATAACATGTTTTCATGACATTTTTCTAGCTAGCGACCTATTGCGAGAAACAATATCACCACACTGACCTTTTCTGAAGAGGATCTCACGAAGCTCGTTGTGGCTCGTTCACAAGAAATTCTTTTGTTAGTGTCATGAAATTTTCCACATTTCTGCTTTCATTTGCATTCATTAAGTCCCACAGCAGCTCCGAGAAGTTTCTATGCAGTGACATCTGTGAAAGATGGAGCGTTGATACCAGATTGGTACCTCGCCCGCTCAGACTGCACAAAGACAGGCAATTTTCCCAAATGTAGTGATTTCATGCGGGACTTCCAGCATCTCTTGAAGGGGTCAAAAATGTAATGGACCAGTTTAATGTATGATGGTACTGTACGTTGCCATTAAAGGCTTTATAAATAATTCCAATGCCACGCCTGTCACGTCTCACGTCTCACTATTAGAGATGCCCGCCAACCTTTTCATACAAGATGCTATGGTGAGTAGAATAACTGCCACCAGTGATGAGCTGCCTGATCGTGGTTGAGTGTTTTTTATTTTTCATGTGTTAATGACAGACAGCTGTGGATGTCGCACCAAACAAGAGCACACGACTTATTATTGTCATTATCTGTGTCGATGGTATGCAAGAGTAACGGCTAACTGTATCCTGTTGTGTGACTGTAGCTACTGTTAGCTTATTAGCTCAGTTAGCCATGCAGTTAGTGGGACTACTAGGGAAGTGGTGATGTTTGCACCGCTGGCACAAAAGCTTTGGACCGCTGGGAAAATCAGATTTTCAGTCATGGGGCTAGTTTGTTAGCATGCAAATTAACACAACACAGAAATGTCTTTGACATAATGCCCAAACTGTTGCATCTTTACATTCTGTTGATCATTTTGAATGTTTTAAATTAAAGTTCTTACTTATTGCACTGTATGTAACCAACACATTTAATGGCAAAACTCAGTGATCGACCAGCGTGAGGACAAGCCTCTAATACATCTTCACAGCATCATTTAATCCATTTCCATCCAAGTCCCAAAAGTTAGAAGGAAAAAACAGATTAGCATATCAAACAACATCAAATAAAACCGGCGCCCACAATAAAGCCCCTCCAGGATCGTGCAAAAGTTCATCAGTGCAGGCTGAACGCTGCAGTAATCACACATGTAAATGCATTTATCAAATCCAGTGTAAACTCATCAGAAGTTATATTTATATATAACATGTGAAGGCAAAAACAAAACAGCATTAGCAGCATTACAGATGAGGATGGAGTCACGAAAACATGATGCGGCAGAAATATAAGCCTCATAGATTACAGCAGTATAATCATCACTGAGTCATTTCTAAGTACAGTTCATGAGATATTTTCAGATGTATGCAGTGAAGCCAAAGTGATTCCTCGGAGCATGAGGCTTCAGTCCAAGTTCACCACATGCCCAGCTGGTAATCCTCACATGAACACAGCAGTTAGAGAAGGAGAGCAGTATCCTGGCTATCAAAGGCAGGACTGACAGGATAACGAGACGTTCAGTGCTGAACACTGTATGATGTTTATCAGACACCAGCACAATAAGTAGCACGATGCATGCGGAAGAGGAAAGACAGACCGAGGTCTGGAGCGGAGCTGACATGCAGAGACTTGGTGTTCCGTTACCGTCCTGGAGAGAAACTACCAGCCGAGCGCTGTGCCGCTCTGTAATCATGGTCCAAACAGCATCTTCCATGCTTCAGTACATTGTTACAGCCACTGCAGTGCAGAGCAGCACTGCTGCCCCGCAGGTTGTTTGCTTCCTCACAGTGAGTAGAAAAACTTCACACGTTGCCCGATGGCAGTCCTCTCTAACCAGCACCCTGGACTTGGCTGGGAACACGCCTCAGACTTTGGGAAGCCTTCTGAAGTTCGCCTCTGGCTAGCCGCAGCCTGTCCTGTAAATTAATCTCACCAGTACAGTTTTGTTTGTCTTCCCACAATCACCTCTGGCTCTCCAACCGATTTAACCCAATGCTGATGGCGGACTCTCTTGTCGCTCCACCTCTCCCCCGTCCCCACCTGTCTTGTCATCGCTGAAGTCATTATTTTGGTCTTAGCGGCTGTAAATCATATTTGTATTGTATCCTCAGTCACTCTAGGAGGCTGAGTTCAGTCCCAGGTTGTGTGTTCTCTCATGTCAGGCTGCCAAATCCAGATGAGCTGGGCCCCCGTTGCCCCTGGTGACTATATGAGCTAATTAGCTAACAATAACTAGCTACATCCAAGAATAGCTAGCAAAGAGCAGCAGTTGTAGTTTCCTCTAGTGTTATTCTGCCCCCTGTGTTCTTGAAACTACCTTGAGATTTATGGCGATATTCTACAAATGAAAGAAAAAGAAATAAGGAGAGAAAATTGTTTGATTTCACATGTTACTGTGAGACGTCCTATCAAACCTCAACAGACATTTGAAAAATAAATTGATTGAAAATGGGAGCCGCTGTTTGCTCGCCGAGCCGACATTAAACTGCACTTCGGACCAGCCCTGAGAGGAAATTCTGCTGAAAGCAATTTCAGTCAGGAAGCAATAAAAACTGGTCTGGAGGACAGCTGGTCCAAATGAAAACCAGTGATTTAACTTAGCTTACCAAAATAAAGGAGAGGACGGCAGAATAATGGCTGGTTAACTGAGCTGTTGAGACTCAACTCAACCATCATCATCATCATCAGGCAGCCACCAAGTTTTCAAAGCCTGGAATGAATAATTACTTTCATGGTAATTACATTTTACACCATTGTTGACTGTGGTGACCCCCTGACTGTGATCACTCAATGCAACAAAACTCATTAATGAAATCACAAAATGCTTTCTAATCTTGACGGATTGAATCCCTGTGGATAACAAACGTCCCGCCCCCGTCCTGTCCCCCTGTTCTCGCAACAGAATCAAACGACCCGGGAGGTGCACTTCCAGATTTACTGGTCTGATTGCCACTGAGCCCATTAGTGCTTACAATGAGTGCAATCATGAAACTGTAACTTACATTTAAAAGGGGGATTTACGTTTTACTCCGTGCAGTGGTGGTGTTTTCATGACTGCTTGGAGTCAGTCGTAAATCAGCAGGGTGCATAAAGTCACAAAGAAATCCCCGGGTCAGCAGATTTAAACAGCTGAAGCAAATTGTCCACAGGATTGTAAAGATCTACGCCGCGTTACAGTCCGTTCACATATTGCCAATAAAAAGTAAATAATACATGTAACTTGCAACAAATTTCTACGAATGTTTTAATGTTTAATATAAAAGTTTGTCCCTCACTGCAATCAAAGGTAACAGGTCAGCGTGCAGCCTCGTCTTTGAAGCGAAGCGGTCATTCTATTTGCTGTTTGCGAGATGAAAGCAGGTCAGTAACCAGGTGTGTGCTGCACGAACAGTACGCCGAGGCAGAGCGGTGTGTCAGGACGCTGTGATTGTGTCGGGTCACCGGCTCCGTCCTCGTGTCATATACCATCCTTCACAGTGAGCACACAGCTGCCTCGCGTGACCTTTTCACAGAAGCCCCGCGGTCCCTCCGTGTCCACAGTGCTTCTCCTTCACCTGTACCTGCTCTGCCACATCCTGTCTGCTTTCTAATTAGCACACAGTCATTATCCTCTCCTTCCCCCCTCCTCAAAATGGCTGGCACAACATCTCAGCCTGAACAGAACTGATGAGAGATTAAGAAACCCCCACTGGCCTCGTTCCTTTTTCTTTTTATAATCATCAGCCCTCGGGGGTGAAACGCGGCATCCACGCGGGAACACGAGTACAACTGGAGAAACAGATAGGATCACAGGTACAATCCCATTTTATCATGCTCCAGTACACAAACGGGTCAAGCAGAGCGCACATTGGACTATCTGACAATGGTATCAGAGGAAATCAGTGTGATTGTGAGATGAGACGTACAGCTCGGTGCCCGAATCTGCGGTCAGTGTTTTTGTCACGCAGGCGATGGCTCTGGATACGACGCTGCGGCAGATGAAACAATTACCCGAGCATCCCTGTGGCATTTTGATTGAAATCATCCATTCAGCGGAGACACAGATCTGGCAAGAAAATCTTATCGTGACTTGGTTTGAAGAGCAAACTAAATTCTGGGTAACTGTGAGTGAGGCTCTGTCTTTTTCTGTGTCAGGAAAAATATCCTGCAGAACAAATGTTGATTGGAGACATGACGTTCCTTCGATGGAGAAGAAGGAAAGTAAACACTTAAAGCCGCTCTGTGGAACTTCTGTGCACAAATTGGCACTTAGAGAACAATTGTCTTTACTCTGAATCACTTTAAAAGTTTGCCAACATTAATTAATGTTGCTTAAATTGTCCACCTGAAAGCACACAGACTCGTCACGCCTTTTAGTTTCCTCTCTGCTTATTTTTCTATTTTCCTGTTTCAACCCCCCTTAAGTTTCCTACTTTCGTTGTCAGCGGTAAGTTTCATAAAGTTGTCAAAAAAAACACACCTTTTCATACCTTTTTTTCCTCGTTGTCATAACAGCAGTGCAGACGCTTGTTAAAAATCACGAAGCCGATCAAAACAATGTGAACTGAGCGACAACAAGTTTGTACAGTAGCCAGGAACACGAGGACAGACTGTACACTCGTTATTCAATTGCGGAAGGCATCTTTCTCTTTGTAAGATTAAAAAAGATATATGTTTATGCTGTAATGGGACACCAAACCGATTAAAACGGCTGTTAATACACCTGGGTGGCCCATCCAGTGAAATATATGTGTGGGAAACACTGCTGTCTCCATCATCTGCCAGTGATTTACATTTCTCCTCTCAGTATTTTAAATAACCTCTTACATCGACATGCATCTCAGATAAAAATTCAAAGACAAATTGTAGTTTATTATTCATGAGAAAATCAAAGTAACACTGCAACATTTAAGGAGAAAGATTGATTGTCAAGCCTCATTTATAGGTCGTCAAATATTAAAAGCGTTGGGGAAAAACCGGCTTAAGACGGGTAACCTGTGATCGTGTAGATGGACCGCAGGTGTGTGGAGCAACAGGTGAGTCTGGCTGATGAGCAAAATGTAACTCAGCCACGCCCAGAGACGAACACTGACAGACAGAGGGAGACAAACACACAACGGGGAGGGAGGAGGAAACAGACAGCTCTGCAGATCCCAACAATAGCTTTTTGTTATGTCTTTCTCTGCATAGACACATTTTTTGTCTCGTCACTCAGCTTTAACAAATGTGTCTTAAGGTTCCATCGATAAAAGAAGTAGTGACAAAAACTTGAAACTGTGGCTTTATTGTAATATGTAGGAACACATAGTTGTTTTTCTGCTGAAGCTAAACTGATGTTCGACAGCACAACTAGAGGGAAAACCACAGAACGCACTTCATTTGGAGGTGGAGCTGACTCTCTCCTCAGCTGGTCAATGTGCTGCTAAACTTTATCCATCCATTTGTCTTCACCCAACTGTTCCACTCATGTTGACCAGTTTTAAAGGCTGATGTGGGTTTGTGAAGGCGGCTGTATGTAGTTACATCTGAAGGTTAAAAGAATAAGAGGCACAAATGGCCACAAATTGCAGGGCTGTGACACTTTGTCCATCAGGAGTCTTCTGCTCAATTGTCCTTTAGGGAAGTCGCTCTGACATCAGCAGCAGCTCAGTGTGTAAAAGGGGGAAACACAACTTGTTGCCTTCGATCTCTCGTCTGGTCAAGGTCAACGCGCCCGACAGTGTCGCTGCAGACAACAAGACAACACAAAGGAAACGCTGAGTCACCACATCAACATCTCATCTAATCAATTGGCTGATTGACACATGTCCACTGCTGTCCACCGACCTGTCAACAAAAGTGACAGGTCCGCAGATTCAGGTTCTGTTGATGAATATGTATTTCCAAACCACAACTATTTAAAGGAATACTGCAGCTTTTTGGGAGTTAAATGAGAAGATTGACACCAGTGTGAAGCACGAGCCCGATGCTTTGGACCGGGCCAGACTTTGTCTTAAGCTGCGCCAACCATTCGCACAATTATTCATACATTCAGTCTTTATTTACACTCAAGATCATTAAGGGTCGACGGTTAAAATGACATCAGGTCAGTTAAAGAAAAGGGAGAAAAACTAAACAACAATAGTAAGATGTACTAAGAGAGAAAGCGTAACAAAATTTTCCAATAGAGAAACTTTGGATAATTCAAATTTTAATGTCCTAAAATGTTGCGAAGAATATTTGTTAGAAGAATCAAAATAATTAAAATGTCACATAAAATACAGGTATGTTGAAGAAGACAGAGCCAGTCTGTATCATTCATGTGGTTTTACAACACCAGGGTTGTAAAACAAAACAGTTATACAGTAAAGTGTTGAGGATGAACTGAGGAGAAGCTGCTCTGTAGTCTGGTGGTACGGCAGCAGATACTAGCAGCGTGAACAGACTGTGAGGGGTTTTGTCTTTTAATATCCTAAAATCAGTGACTTCACCAACGTCCCCAAATGGTAACTGGGTACCTCTGATGTGTTCTGGTCGGTTTAAATCCACCACAACAGACCCACCTCAATCTGGGCCGTGCATGAACCTTGTCAGTCTCTGATGTTTCCAGTCTGGATGCTTTCTGTTCTCTCTGTTAAGCCTACTTGAGCGATGAAGAAGCAGTGAAGGATAATATGGTGGAAAACCAATTTATCATGCAACAAAAAAAAACAATTATCTGTACCGTGTACATCGCTGGTAATGCGTGTCTAGGCAAAGTGACAGAATCAGGATGTTTTTAAGGGTGGAAGAAGTTGAACCAGCTGCTGATTCCAACTTCATACTGAATGAACCGACATGAGAGAGGAAATAATCATCTCATGTAACTCTTGGCAAGGAAGCAAATATGTTTTATATTTCTAAAAGGTGGACCACATTTTTTAACAAATGTGACAACAACAACAGGACGCTGATACGACTGCTCACTGTTTGCTGGGGTGCAATAAGCAGTTTGTGTGTTGTGACATTGAACAACATCATGTAGGCCGTCGCACTGTTTGCAGCTGAGAGGGATGAGTGTGTAACTTTGTGGAGAGCTGTTACACTTCTCTATATTTCTAGTGTGTCTGAGTGAGTTTAACATCGGCTTGAAAGTGCAGCCACTTCCCTGCAGCGAATTGTCTAATAGCTCTTATTTACATTTGAATAAATGCCAGACACCAGCCTTGACCTCGATACTGGTCTTTAAAATATTTTCTGTTGTTTGTCTTTGCAGAGGAGACAACGCCGTGAGGATTTCTAATGCGGATGTCCTTCAATGGCACAATCCAGGCCAAGTGCTGTGACGATTTGTAAAGGTGCTCAGCTGGCCGTCCGACGCAGACGGCTGAATAAAAAAAGTAAAAGTCTTGGGAGGAACTTTATATTAAAAAAAAAAAAAGTAAAATTGAGCCAGGGCATTGGAAAGAGGACATCACATTATAGCTGAGGGAGATAGGGTGGAACGTGATCAGCTGCCTAAAAGAGGTTCAGGTGCTGGAAACAGAAATTTAATGATGTCCCAAGAGAAGACAAAGCCAAAGCAGGCTGACCCTGTCAAGTCAAAGCCAAGGATACTTACCTCGGCAGGGCACGGGACATGTAAATGGGCTTGTCCCTCTTCACGCTTTGACAGTCCAACGAACCAAAATAATCTACCTCATTAAAGTGTTAGTGCAACGAGCAAAGTTTGTGGGTGTGTTTCGAGGGTCGTGCAGCGTCGTTTGGTACAAAATTTGTAGGAAAATTGTGGAGATTTTCACCTCCAGCATCGCCGGTGAAGTAAGATGGAGTAAAAGCACGAGCGGACGCGCTGGTGACACGAGACAGTGTTTGTGTCATTGAGCTGTACAAGCTTTT